>JAJJWW010007655.1:0-71755 GCA_023531295.1 Papaver armeniacum
CGGAGACGGGGACTACGTTTCACACATCTGCTTATTCCCAAGTGTCTTTTTATTAGTTTTGGTCTAATTGGTCGGTCCTTTTTTTTTTTTTTTTTCATATTTTTTTTCTTTTTTTTTTTTTTCTAGTAACTCAACCACTCTATTTCATCCTAGCAGTAATAACACGTCGATGTTTAGTGACCCACCAAAGCACTTAGAGAACAATAGATAAATATGGAAAAATAAAAATAGAGATGCGATATGGTGATATTAGAGATATGGTAACAACTATCATGTTAATTTGTGATTTACAAGCTATATTCTTCCCTTTTAGTTAATTGGTTCCTCAACTCCTGCATTCAAAATGGTTCCATCCACTAATGGTGTCAAAACAAACTATACAAACATATAAATGCTCCCCACACTTAAACTTCACATTGTCCTCAATGTGTAAAGCCGAAAGTTCTGAATTCTGACGTAACAGCAGATAAAACACAAAAACTGTGCAAATTGGTAAGGAATTTGGAAAAACTCCATTTCACAAAAGTTGTTCACTCTACGTGTTTTCTACACAGTGTCAAAATTTCACAGTGTTTTGATAAACGGTCTGACAGTTATGGTCTCTGGACTGAACTACGCGCAGTCTGAAATTTTCGACGAAAAGGTATTCATCATAATTCTCTTCTAAGATGAATTACGGACTCAATGAAATTAAACATAGGGATGCAAATATGATATAAAAACAGTAAAAAATAAATAAACGAAACAAAAATAAAAAGCAAAAGGATAAGAGATACAAAACCGGTGGGTTGCCTCCCACTAAGCGCTTGTTTTAAAGTCGGCTGACCAGACTTAGCTTCTTGTAAGATTCATTCCCCATACACCAATAATCGGAAAAGTTGGGGATCCGTCCATAGAACCTGTTTTGCAAACACTAGCTTCACACAAATATTAGTACATATAAAGCAAAAGTGAAGCTATGAACCGATAAAAGCTTCCCCACACTTATTCTTGTCCACACTTGGAAGTGTATAAAGAATATAGAAGTCGGGTGCTTCCACAGTTTCTTGGTTCCATAACCTGCATAGTATGAGAATCAAGTATTCTCTAATGGCGGAAAACAGAGAAACAAAGTCATTCAACAATATTCTCGAAGCACATACATTCAAACCAATAAGAGGTAAAGGAGAAGAAACAATAGGCAAAGGAGTTAGATAAACCTTGCACGATCTCTTGTATTACGGAATCCTCTTCATCCTTGAAAAACTCAAGTGAATTATTCACCTCTTGTGTATCATGGTCCTCTATCAAACCTTGCAACCATTCTTCGTCACGTTTACTGTAGTACCAAAGTCTCAGACATAAACATCATCATTACAATCATTTCGCAAGCTCAGTTGGGTCTTCCACAATATTGGTCATAACGGTCTCATTCTCAACATATTCCTCCTTTTGTTGTAAGGCACATACTCTTTTGCGGATCCAAATTTTATCATAAGAAACTTTTTTAGAACACTTTCGAAAATGCATCATCCTCAAGCTCCACCCTTTGAATAGGCTCTTGATCATTATTAAGATCAATGCTTGAGTAATCTACACAAGTGTCATCATATTCCTCTTCATCTTCATCTTGATCCCAAAAGACTCCTCGGATGATGTCACCATGAGTTGTTTCAAGCAATGTATCATAATCACAGTCACTATCATAGTCAACATAAGATTGTTCCTCGCTGAATTTAGTGTTGCTAATCTCTAACTCATCCTTTTGAATAGGTGAATGATCATTATTACGATCAAGAGTTGAGTTAACTACACGATTATCCACGAAAGTGCCCAAGGATTGGCCTTTTTCAACATTAGCATCAATCAAATATTCATCACAAACCATATGCACATTAGAATTATCCATATCTTCCTTGTATTGATCAATGTCTCTTCGCAAGATAGTCATACCTTCACGAAGTTCTTGGAGTTGCTCGTTTGTAGTCTCTTTAGCTTTTGAAATTCCTCTTGTAAAAAGGGTCGTAAGCGACACAAATATAATTACACTTTCTTACTACTCAAAATATAAATATAGCAAGGGCAAGAAAGGATCGATCCATGAGAGGTCTAGGTTGTCGAATTGTTATGGTTTCCTATATAAAACACCGAGGAATTTCTGATTGTGTAAATAAAAATAAACAAAAAGCAAATAAAGAAAAGTAAACAAATCAAATCAAGGATGAGAAAATATTGGTCATGGATTTCGTTTTCATTCACAAACATGTTTTCACACAATAACTAGAATTGATATTTTAATCTCAACTTTTATCAAAGACCCTAGAATACCTTGATCGCAAGAATATCATAAATCTCCTCATGTCATCAACAAACACATTAAAAGATGCGAATATGAATTCTACCTAAAGAACAACCTAACGTGTAAAAGCACTAATCAAGTTTAATTCCCTAGATGCGTTAAGTTCTATGAAATCAGGCCAATCAAAGCAATTGAACGGAAAGCGCACTAATTCAATTTAACAAAGGTTACGATTCACATATGATCATAAGAATATATCACTACAAACCATAATCATATTATGCTACTTGTATCCAAGGAATATCACTTTTGCGTATAATAAACCCTAAACTAGCAATAGATGTGATTAGAAGTTCTACCAATTTGCAACTTGACAAAACAATCAATCAATCATAAAACAATATTTTCAGAGAATTGCAAACGATAATTATGAGACAAAACTAATATATTGAATCAAAGAATCATGCTTTGTGAAATCCAACTATTCCATAACCAAAAGATAATTAGATACTCATATTCAAGGAGTTCATCACAAGAAGAAAGAGAAAATATTTCATGGTTCTCAACCCTAGAATAAAGTAGAAGAGATTAATAAAACGTGGTAGATAAAGATATGTCCCATAGATAATAAAAGTCTTCTCTTTATATAGCTCCACTCCTTCCAAAACTAGGTTTTGTCTTCAAAGTCCATTAGTTGGAAATTCACCCGGCCCACCATGGAGAGAAACCCGTGTAAAAATTATGTCCCAAAACGCTCGGGGAAAATCGGGATTATGGCGGAATCCCGGGGAAAATATTTCAGGTGACCGGCCAAGTCAAACCGGCCACCGGGTCAACGGGTCAAAACGGCCGGGTCAAGGTCAGCGGGTTAACTCAGTCCAGTACCGAGTCAGCGAGTCAGAGAGAGTCAGGATGAGCTGGTTGAGTCAAATTGGCCAGGACAGGCCATTGCACAGGCTAGAAGTTGTGCAGCACAATCATTGTGCATCACTACTCAGTCCACGACCATGTTGGCTCTCTTGCACTCTCTTGTTTTCCAACTCCTCTAACTGTTCTCACCCATTACAGCGGCTAATTGTAACCTCGGTTCCTCCATTCTCGCCCTGCAATGCTTGTAATTTGCATCGAGCCTACAACACAAACTCACAGTCCACCCGGCCCAATTGCAACATTCGCCACCCCTATCAACGTGAACAATCGGGTTCTTTCCCTTCATCTCGTGTCACAACCATAACAATCACCATTGTCAGATTCTCCCCTCGCCTCGGCTCATTGCCAACACCATGAGCCATTGCTTCTCGACTACATTCTCATTCAACTCCTCTCGGCAACAATCACCAAGACGCTTAGTTCACCGGTCCTCATTGCCCGCCTGCAATATAGCTTCTGACCATTACTGAATACCACACTGCTCACAATCTTACCAGCTCGGGGGCAAAAAGAAACCACCAACTCTTCACGCCGCCATGAGCAATTAATCCCTGGCAGCACCACATGACCACCAGGCCTAGCTATTCCAAGACGTCTTGACTTCCCCACCGTAATCGCTTTTGCACTTCCCTTATGTTCCATTCCAGTGCCACTTTAACTGCGTTGCATCTTCTCATTTCAACCAAACTGCACAAATGCACTACTTCCATAGACTGCACAGACATGGCTTTAGCAGCTCAGACCACCTGTGCCAAACCCTCCAGATTACACAACTGCCATCTCCATGTGCAACAATTGCACTTACAGTTCTGCTCTTTAGCTCATTGCAATATTTCAAGCCCAAACCTCCGTAAGCGTAGCCTTCATCCGTGCCTACACAAATTCCGCCTTTTCCCGCAAACATACATTCACATTCATTCCATTCCCCGGGCGCAATTTCAGCGGCCACCATCGGGACTCATCGGGCTGCAAAACCACCTGACCTTCAGCTCAAGTTCAAGCTACCAGAAGCATCATTACCACCAGCCTTCAGACCTGCAACCTTGTCATTCAATCCAGCCTTACTCATTCCATCTCTTTCAGCTCTACCAATCAACTCCACCAACACCAGCTGCTCTATTCGTGAAATTTGAAATCACCACCGCATCAGCTCATTCATCAACACCAAACCCATATTCGCAACTCCCGTAATCATCTCTCGACATCTTTCCGCATCCTCACTGAGTTCAACCGAAGTTCGGCTCAACTTCAACCTCTCCTTGTTCTTCTAATTTCGCAACATCATTGAACCCAGATTAGCCATTCCATTGCTCAGCCACACGATTCTTAAGCCGCAACATTCAAGCATTCTACAACCTCCCACGATTTCAACTCAGGCATTCAACTACAGCTGCTCCATTAACAGAATCAAACATAGTAATCCCTGCAAAACACATTTCATTTCCATGGCAGCAATGACACACATAATCTCCCCCACAGTTCATCCTTTCCTTGACAAATTCTCAACGGAAATATGAACCCATCTTCTCTGTGTATCAACACCTCCACACGATTCATGAAAACCCTCTTCTCGATCTTCTCTCAATTTCAGTACTTCCACAAACCCATACTGAAGGCATCAAATTAATCATCGTAACCCTAAATTGCGGTGTTCTTCTTTCATGATTTCTCGATCTCCATCTCTACTGTTATATGAACTTCACACAATACCCAACTCCTCATCCTCTCAATTTCAACCTCACTTCTCTCGATTCTACAACGGGCAAATGACTCTCTCAATTCCTCGATCTCGACTCGCTTATGGCTGCAAGTTCGAGGTGAAAATGATTAAGAGAAGAAAGTCTTTTCCTCCTTCTCAATTTCTCGATTTAGGGATTGGTTTGTGTAAGAGATGATGGTGGATATAGCCACCCGGAGGGACAGAGGGGGTACCCGGTGGATACCCCATAACATGTGGTCACCCCTTAACCACAGTGGCTGCATTTAATACTTCTCCTAATAGAGTTGCCCCTTAACCATTAGGGCTCAGGATAATGTTTGCTTGTGCAATGACCATTTTGCCCTTTTCGCCTCAATTTGGGTGATTTCCGCTTCTTTTCCTCCGTGCGTCTCCAGAGTACCTAATAACTCAGAAACACACATAAGATACATAATTTACAAGAAAACTCGCAAAGAAAGCATAAATACTAGATATTAAATACGGTGTATTCTACACCTATCGTGATTCCCCCACACTTAGACTTTGCTAGTCCTCGAGCAAATCAAACAAAACAATAAAATACAACAACTCCGTGTCGTCGAGGCTACGGTTAATTTTAGCATAAATAACAAGCCTTTAAACCCCTAGGTGTCCCTAGTGGACGAGTTATAGTCTCGTGAAGGTTTACAAGAGGTCTACCTACAAAACCTATATTTCCAACTCCGTCTATTCGTGACAAATCAATGAATCGAATCCAAAATGACTACAAAGGAGGAGGTACCTTGCAAATTCAATTCATTGATTTGTAAATAAACTCTAATTAGATAGTCGAACAAGCCACAATACTCGGAAACTAACAAACCACAATCACAATGAAAAGATTAAGAAGATGGATATAGATGTAGATGTTGGCGGATATTCACAAGTGTTCGATGTTTCCCATATACAATGTCGAAGGTCACTTGCTAAGATGAACCTAATCCTATTAGATTGAGCTATGGTCTTTGAATGCTACATCAAATCAATTGGCATATACAAAGGGAACCAAGAGTGACTTTATTCAACACAATAATAATTTTTTTCTTTTTTTTTTTTTTATGATTGGATCAAACTGGATCCAATTTCTTTTTTTAGACGGCATGATTAGATCTTTTGGATCCAAGCGCATGCTTCTTGTCAGCAAGTACATGATAGTTGCCTTGGATCCTGCATTCCACGCTTGTTTAGGCGACGGAGAGACGGGGACTACGTTTCACACATACTGCTATTCCCAAGTGTCTTTTTATTCCGTTTTGGTCTAATTGGTCGGTCCTTTTTTTTTCTTTTCATATATTTTTTTCATTTTTTTTTTTTCAATTTTTTTTTTTTTTTTTTTTTTTTAGTAACTCAACCACTCTATTTCATCCTAGCAGTAATAACACGTCGATTTTTAGTGACCCACCAAAGCACTTAGAGAACAATAGATAAATATGGAAAAATAAAAATAGCATGTGATATGGTGATATTCCGAGATATGGTAACAACTATCATGTTAATTTGTGATTTCTGAGCTATATTCTTCCCTTTTAGTTAATTGGTTCCTCAACTCCTGCATTCAAAATGGTTCCATCCACTAATGGTGTCAAAAACAAACATATAAATGCTCCCCCACACTTAAACTTCACATTGTCCTCAATGTGTAAAACCGAAAAGTTCTGAATTCTGACGTAACAGCAGATAAAACGCAAAAACTGTGCAAATTGGTAAGGAATTTGGAAAAACTCCATTTCACAAAAAAGTTGTTCGCCTACGTGTTTTCTACACAGTGTCAAAATTTCACAGTGTTTTGATAAACGGTCTGACAGTTATGGTCTCTGGACTGAACTACGCGCAGTCTGAAATTTTCTGACGAAAAGGTATTCGGCATAATTCTCTTCTAAGATAGATTACGGACTCAATGAAATTAAACATAGGGATGCAAGTATAATATAAAAACAGTAAAAATAAATAAAACGAAACAAAAATAAAATGCAAAAGGATAAGAGATACAAAACCGGTGGGTTGCCTCCCACTTAGCGCTTGTTTTAAAAGTCGACTTGCCCGACTTAGCTTCTTGTAAGATTCATTCCCCATACACCAATAATCTGAAAAGTTGGGATCCGTCCATAGAACCTGTTTTGCAAACACTAGCTTCACACAAATATTAGTAACATAAAGCAAAAAGCGAAGCTATGAACCGATAAAAGCTTCCCCACACTTATTCTTGTCCACACTTGGAAGTGTATAAAGAATATAGAAGTCGGGTACCTCTCACGGTTTCTGGTTCCATAACCTGCATAGTATGAGAATCAAGTATCTCTAATGGCGGAAAAACGAGAAACAAAGTCATTCAACAATGTTCTCGAAGCACATACATTCAAACCAATAAGAGGTAAAGGAGAAGAAATAATAGGCAAAGGGTTAGATAAACCTTTCACAATCTCTTGTATTACGGAATCCTCTTCATCCTTGAAAAACTCAAGTGAATTATTCACCTCTTGTATATCATGGTCCTCTATCAAACCTTGCAACCATTCTTCGTCCCGTTTCCATAGTAACTAAAGTATCGACATAAACATCATCATTACAATCATTTGCAAGCTCAATTGGGTCTTCCACAATATTGGTCATACGGTCTCATTCTCAACATACTCCTCTTTGTTGTAAGGCACATACTCTTTTGCGGATCCAAATTTTATCATAAGAAACTTTTAGAACACTCAAAAATGCATCATCCTCAAGCTCCACCCTTTGAATAGGCTCTTGATCATTATAAAGATCAATGCTTGAGTAATCCACACAAGTGTCGACATATTCCTCTTCGTCTTCATCTTGATCCCAAAAAGACTCCATTGTACACTCCTCGGGGATGTCACCATGAGTTGGTTCAAATGATGTATTTTCATAATAATCATCATCACTATCATAGTCATCATAACATTGGTCCTATTGAATTTAGTGTTGCTAATCTCGAACTCATCCTTTTGAATAGGTGAATGATCATTATTACGATCAAGAGTTGAGTTAACTACACAAATATCAACAAAAGTCCCGAAGGTTCGCCTTTTCAACATAATTATTCATTTCCTCCTTGTATTCTTCAATGCCCTGTCTTAAAGTGGAAACACCTTTTTGAAGCTCTTGGAGTGTTCCATCCAAATTCTGAATATAGTGTTCCATTTGTTGGTAAAACTCATTCGACATAGACAAAGTAGAATTACTTACCTCAGTATTGTTAGGCCAATTATATTCCCTTTGAATGGGTGGATGATCATAACTACGATCAGAAATTGGGCTAAACATACTATTATTAGCACATTCGGTCGATGAAATTGGTTCCACGCTTGGTTGTCCACAAATTGACTCCATGCTGTCCATAAATTGTTGCATTTCATCTACCAAATTAGAGGAAATATTATAAGGAAAACAACTATTCTCCCCTCCTTGTGGTTGCTCACTTACATAACCACCATAAGAAGGTTGATATGTATGAGAATAACTCATAGGGTACGTGGAGTATTGATCATAACCAAAGGATTGGTTTTGATTATACTCCCCATAAGGGTGATAATTGTTATGTTGTTGAGGTTGAAAGCCGTATTGATTGCTCCAATATGCTCCGTCCATAGCAATTGGTACCTGAAACGAGATTCTCAAAACTCGGTTAAGAACCAAAGAATAAGAAAAAGTAAAAATAAGACTAAAAACAAAAATAAGAAACCAAACAAGTGACAACCGTTGCCTCCCCGGCAACGGCGCCAAAATTTGACCGCTGTCGTAAGCGACACAAATATAATTACACTTTCTTACTACTCAAAATATAAATATAGCAAGGGCAAGAAAGGATCGATCCCACAGAGAGGTCTAGGTTGTCGAATTGTTATGGTTTCCTATATAAAACACCGAGGAATTTCTGATTGTGTAAATAAAAATAAACAAAAAGCAAATAAAGAAAAGTAAACAAATCAAATCAAGGATGAGAAAATATTGGTCATGGATTTCGTTTTCATTCACAAACATGTTTTCACACAATAACTAGAATTGATATTTTAATCTCAACTTTTATCAAAGACCCTAGAATACCTTGATCGCAAGAATATCCCGCAAATCTCCTCATGTCATCAACAAACACATTAAAAGATGCGAATATGAATTCTACCTAAAGGAACAACCTAACGTAAAAGCACTAATCAAGTTTAATTCCTAGATGCGTTAAGTTCTATGAAATCAAAGCCAATCAAAGCAATTGAACGTGGAAAGCGCACTAATTCAATTTAACAAAGGTTACGATTCACATATGATCATAAGAATATATCACTACAAACCATAATCATATTATGCTACTTGTATCCAAGGAATATCACTTTTGCGTATAATAAACCCTAAACTAGCAATAGATGTGATTAGAAGTTCTACCAATTTGCAACTTGACAAAACAATCAATCAATCATAAAACAATATTTTGGAGAGAATTGCAAACGATAATTATGAGACAAAACTAATATATTGAATCAAAGAATCATGCTTTGTGAAATCCAACTATTCCATAACCAAAAGATAATTAGATACTCATATTCAAGGAGTTCATCACAAGAAGAAAGAGAAAATATTTCATGGTTCTCAACCCTAGAATAAAGTAGAAGAGATTAATAAAACGTGGTAGATAAAGATATGTCCCATAGATAATAAAAGTCTTCTCTTTATATAGCTCCCTCCTTCCAAAACTAGGTTTGTCTTCAAAGTCCATTAGTTGGAAATTCACCCGGCCCACCATGGAGAGAAACTTAGTGTAAAAATTATGTCCCAAAACGCTCATGGGAAAAGCTGGGATTATGGCTCTAATCCCGCCGGAAAATATTTCAGGTGGCCGGCAAAGTCAAACCGGCCACCGGTCAACGGGTCAAAACGGCCGGGTCAAGGTCAGCGGGTTAACGAGTCGCATCGAGTCGGCCGAGTCGAGAGAGAGTCAGGATGAGCTGGTTGAGTCAAATTGGCCAGGACAGGCCATTGCACAGGCTAGAAGTTGTGCAGCACAATCATTGTGCATCACTACTCAGGTCACAGCCATGTTGGCTCTCTTGCACTCTCTTGTTTTCCAACTCCTCTAACCTGTTCTCACCCATTACAGCAGCTCAATTGTAACCTCAGTTCCTCCATTCTCAGCTCTGCAATGCTTGTAATTTGCATCTGAGCCTACAACACAAACTCACAGTCCACCACGGCCCAATTGCAACATTCAGCAGCCCCTATCAACGTGAACAATCAGGTTCTTTCCCTTCATCTCAGGTCACAGCCATAACAATCACCATTGTCAGATTCTCCCCTGCCTCGGCTCATTGCCAACACCATGAGCCATTGCTTCTCAGCTACATTCTCATTCAACTCCTCTGGCAACAATCACCGGATCGACTTAGTTCACCGGAGTCCTCATTGCGGTGCAATATAGCTTCACAAACCATTACTGAATACCACACCTCACAATCTTACCGGCTCGTGGGCAAAGAAACCACCAACTCTTCACCGCCATGAGCAATTAATCCCCTGGCAAAGCACCACACATGACCACGAGGCCTAGCTATTCAAAAGATCGCCGACTTCCCCACCGTAGCCGCACTTTGCACTTCCCTTATGTTCCATTCATTTGCCACTTTAACCTGCGTTGCATCTTCTCATTTCAATCAAAGCGCACAAATGCACTACTTCCATGTTTGCCACAGAGACATGGCTTTACTTGGCTCAGACCACCTGTGGCAAACCCTCCAGTTACATAACTGCCCGTCTCCATGTGCAACAATTGCACTTTCTGATTTGCTCTTTAGCTCACTGCAATATTTCAAGCCCAAACCTCCGAATCGTAGCCTTCATCCGTGCCTACACAAATTCGCCTTTTCCTCGCAAACATACATTCACATTCATTCCATTCCCTGGCCCGCGATTTCACCGGCCAGCACCAGACTCACTTGGGCTGCAAAACCACACGACCTTACTCAAGTTCAAGCTACGGAAGCATCATTACCACGACCTTGGACACACCCAACCTTGTCATTCAATCCCACCTTACTCATTCCATCTCTTTCGGCTCTACCAATCAACTCCACCAACACCAATTGCTCTATTCGTGTAGTGAAATCACCACCTGCATCGGCTCATTCATCAACACCAAACCCATATTACGCAACTCCTGTAATCATCTCGACATCCGCTTCGCATCCTCACGAGTTCAATGAAGTTTCAGCTCAACTTCAACCTCTCCTTGTTCTTCTAATTTCGCAACATCATTGAAACCACAGATTAGCCATTCCATTGCTTTAGCCATACACGATTCTTAAGTGCAACATTCAAGCATTCTACAACCTCCCACGATTTCAACTCGGGCATTCAACTACAATTTGCTCCATTATGAGAATCAAACATAGTAATCCCCGCAAAACACATTTCATTTCCATGGCAAAGCAATGACACACATAATCTCCCCCACAGTTCATCCTTTCCTTGACAAATTCTCAACGGAAATATGAACCCATCTTCTCTGTGTATCAACACCTCCACACGATTCATGAAAACCCTCTTCTCGATCTTTCAATTTCAAAGCCTTCCATAAACCCATACCTGAGCTGCATCAAATTAATCATCGTAACCCTAAATTGCAGTGTTCTTCTTTCATGATTTCTCGATCTCCATCTCGGCTGTTATATGAACTTCACACAATACCCAACTCCTCATCCTCTCAATTTCAACCTCACTTCTCTCGATTCTACAATGGCAACAGCTCTCTCAATTCCTCGATCTCTGACTCTGCTTATGGCTGCAAGTTCAGGTGAAAATGATTAAGAGAAGAAAGTCTTTTCCTCCTTCTCAATTTCTCGATTTAGGGATTGGTTTGTGTAAGAGATGATGGTGGATATAGCCACCTTGGTGACAGATAAGGGGTACCCAGGTGGATACCCCATAACATGTGGTCACCCCTTAACCACGGTAGCTGCATTTAATACTTCTCCTAATAGAGTTGCCCCTTAACCATTATAGGGCTCCAGGATAATGTTTGCTTGTGCAATGACCATTTTGCCCTTTTCGCCTCAATTTGGGTGATTTCCGCTTCTTTTCCTCATCTTTAAGCAATTCGTCAAACAAAATTGATTCCCTTAGTTAAATGAACTTCAAGCCAAATATCGTCTCTTAGAGATTGAGCATAGATCTAGTTTAGGTTTATCCAACCGATTTAAACAAATGTATCTTGATTCCCATAAGAAAACCAAAACTTTAAGGAAGAAAATTAGTGGTCTCATAGATGACAAAGACCGTATTGCTAATAAAGGTGCACAGGCATTAGCAAAATTTCAAAAATCTCTTCTCAAAGTACAAATTGAATGAGACGAATCTCTTCGTCAGAATGCCATACTTAATGAACGAGAAGATCAAATTCGTTCGCTTCTTGTTATAAATAATGATGATGAATTTGCTTGGGCTGCGAAGGTTCTAGATAATGCCAGCAATAACTTAGCTTTTGATGTTAGCCTTCATGCCGAGCATACTGCCTTGGTTAAAGACATGATATCTGACAGAGAAGGTTGTTTATTATACTTTACTGCTCCTTATCTCTGGAGTATTGTTATTGTGTTGTTAATTCATTGTCATATGTTTTGCAGAATCCGAGAAGAGATTTCAAACAAGGATTGAAGAACTTGAGTACGAAAAAGGGAACTCATGAAGACCTTTCTCTTGCAATAACAAGTATTCTAAGTTGAAGAAACACCTGCAAGCTACAGTGGCGAACTTCAACAATAATGTTGTTCGTTTTCGCAATCAAACTATTGAAACGGTTTGCAATGATCACCGCATTCCTCTTAGTTCTTATCCTTGTCTTCGCGATGATATTCCCCGAAGATATGCCTTTCTCGGATGTCTCGATAGTGAAGCTAGCGAAGAAGAAGAATCAGCGAAAAGAATGATGGAATTGAAGAATCGACCAAGAAGAAGAATCCTCAAAGAAATAACTTCTTTTTCTTCTTTCGCTTCTTGTAATATCTGTATATATATACTCTTTTAATCTTCTTGGACTGCTAAATATGAATTCAATCTTTGTTTTCTTTACTTACGCATATTAATCAAGCAATTCTCCTTTATAATTCAACTGATCAGCATTATGAATACATAAATCCATCATGTGGAAATGAATAACAAGATTTTATCCTATTCATTCCCATACTTGCCTCTGTTATTCATTTTCAACTGAGAGATTTGATCAATTATCTCTGAGTAATGAAATCTCTGACTTTGGCCTTTATTATTTGTAATTTTATGATGGAATATAATCGTTTTCGCAAGCTTATTTGCTTCCTCAATTTTATATATGTCTATATCTTTAGTTATGTTGAAGTTCATCATTGAGACAAGATCGCAGGATGTCTTCACAAATGAAGAAATCTATTGATCTTGCCTTATCATTCTTGTGTGGTCTTATTTTGCCTTCCTAATTAAAGGTCTTATTTCGCCACCCCTCGTTGCGACAAAATCGCAGGACGTCTTTACATTTTTATGTAATGACCCATTGACCTTGTCTTATCATTTGTAAGTATTTTTGCCTCTGCAGGATATTTTATTTGCGACAATATGACATGCTTAAATACTCTTGCGAATGTAAAATCCCATGACATTGCCGTCTTCGCGACGAAATCGCAGGACGTCTTTGCATTTTCATGCAAAAACCCATTGATCTCGCATTATCCTTGCGTCAGTATTATTGCCTCTACAGGATCATCGCACAAATATGACAAGCCTCAATTCCCTTGCGAAAATAAAGCCTCATGACATTTGCGTCTTTTGACACTTATCAGCTCCCTAATGGAGGGTGCCGCCCTTATCTTCTCCCTGGTTGCCCCTTCAAGGAGGCGTACATCGGCCATACAAGACTAGCTCCTCCCATCCGGTCTTAACAACAACCGAGTTATTTTCATGACCTCTTATCCCTTATACCTATATGGCTTATGGTTACAAGACTGCACCCTAAGTGGAGTTTTCTTCGGGCCGAGAAAGATATACCAAGACTTGCCAAGAATGGCCGAGACACTTCAAATGCCCCAGGCACTCTTGGCTCAACCGTGTACCCCGGCGCCTTGAGCATACACTCGACTCCTTGGAAGAGACCCTCGGGCGTCCAACCGGGGTATAACCATATATATATAGTTGGAAATCCAAGGTATCTCTCCAGGATAGGCTTTCATGGGCCCCAAATCTCCATGACTCGGAGTTCCGGGAGCGGTGTAACCTTTTCCCTGAGCCATGTCAAGAGATACCCCCTTATATGACGCACTTTAGGTCTTACATTTGCCTCTTACGAAATATCATTCGCGAACTAGGGTGTACGCCATAAAGGTTCGTCCCATTCACTCACTCTTTCATTTTTGTTAATTCATTCAATCATTCATTTTGTTTGCGAAGCTATCGCGCAATCTTACATTGTTTAATCATTTTTGTTTTTCAATTCTTCAATCTAATTGTCATACATTCTTGATGGTGAGACTCTCGCATATTTCTTCTTCAATTATTTTTTCTTCCTCTTACCCTTAACAAGCTTTTGTTACTGCCTTTTGATGATTACTCACTTCTTACACTTTTTGCTCCTGCTGCTCTCTGCTTCTTCACCATTCAAATCTCTTAATGATTCCTTTCCATCATAATTTTCAACTGTTTTCATGCACCTGTTTCGCAATGTATCTTCTCCTCTTACATCAATGGCATCCACCATCAATCTTTCTCTTCTTTGTTCATCTTTTGCATGTTGCTTCCAACCCTTTCCTTTCGCAGCTCTCTCTTCGCAACTCTCCACGTCGATCTCATAGCATTTTTGTCCTTCCGTCCAATCTCCCTTTATAATTCCAACACCGCTAGGATGAGGAAATTTTATGCATTGATGATAAGTTGACGCTACGCCCAGAATTTCGTGCAACCATGGCCTTCCGATCAATGCATTATAAGGGGACTCCACATCAACTACACAGAACAAAATCCCCGTTGATAACCCTTGCAAAGGTATTCTCATATGAACTTCTCCTTTAGGCTTATTCGTTGTTCCATTGAAACCATATATCTTATATGTCGAAGGTATCAATTCTTCATCCTTCCCCCCCATAGTCTTGTAAGTATGGTAGAAAAGAATATTTACTGAGCTCCCCGTATCAATCAAGATTCTATTGATCGCCCAGCAATTCTCTGCTTCGTCGTCTTCGCCATCTACATGTTTTGGATTAATTTCCAATTTTACAACCAATGGGTTGTCATGCGTCTCTTTGCCTTCAGGAATCTCTTCTGCGTTGAAAGAAATAATCGCATTTGCCATTCTTTTAACTGCGACGTCTTCGCAATGTTCATCACTTCTTTATTATTAGCATCCCTCGCAAAAACCCTACTGAGAACATTATCATGAAATTCTTCAATTGTTCGGTAAGAGTGTACAATGGAGTTGCAAAACAAATTTTTAGCTTTCGATCCAACTTCTATTACGAATGTTTCTTTCCCCTTTGCTTGAATTTGTTACGTGCATTTACGGTGGTGGTGGTAATGGCTGAACCTTCTCTTCACTTTTTAGAAAATGACTTAGCTTTCCTTGGTCAATCATTCGAGAATGATTCTTTTTATATTTCTCGGTCATTTGTTAAGTGTCCATGAAAACGGTGGTAAGAAGAACTCGTGACTTCTATCACTTGGTGGTGGCTCATTCCCCTGTTCCATGGCGCGGGTATGTTTTCCATCAAGAGTATAGCTTCCCATATATTTTTTCAACACTAGCATTTAATCTTTGGCATTTTTATTTCTTCCCATACTACTCTTTGTGACGTCGCTGCCCTCCATGATAATTACGCCTTTGACTTCCATAAGTTTCTTGCGGATGATCAAGTCTTTGAACTTTGTTATTGCCACCACGATTGTAGTAGTTTCTTTCTCTTTCATATTCTTCTTGGTCACGGCTTCCCATGGCTACTATCTTTGGATGTCCATCATTTGTTATCCTTTCTTGTTGACCTTGCGAAGTACTCGCCACCGTGTTTATCAGTTTGGGTAATAAACTTGCATTGCAGACATTTGAACTTGTATTCGCAATTGGATATGATTCCATCTCATTTTGCCTTTCCTCTAAAGCAATATACTCCTCTTGAAGTTCTCATGACTCCGTCATCGTGATTGTATTCTTGACTCTAAAAATTTGAATATATAGCAAATTAGTTGCAAACATAGCGTTTATAAATGATAAAATGAGATATCTTTCATCCACTCTTCCCGACCATCTCGCTACACATCGTCTTCCATCTCACGAGTTAAGTGTCTTAAACTTTCGCCAACTCTTTGTTTCGGTCAAATACATCTTCAATTCTGGTCGCGAGGAGTTGTTACTTATATATGCCCCTAAAAATATAGCTTGTAAATGGTTGAATGACGTGATGGTGTTTCTTGGTAAACCCTCAAACCATTTCGGTGCTTCTCTGTTAAACTTGATGCGAAATATTTGCACAATATAGCGTCATGATTTTCCCACTTTGTAACATACATCTTACATACGCTTTGATGTGTTGTATTGCAAGTTGTTCCATCAAAAATGCTTTGGTTAATGCGGGTAAATTGCACTTTGGGGTATTCCTCCTAACTGCACCTCTAGTGTAAAGGGATTTTTCGCAGCTTCTTCAATTGCCTCATCTAATTGTCTTCTTCCTCCTCCTCTTCTATTGTTCATCATTCCTATCATTTCGCCAACTCTTTTAAGATTTGTTCATTTACATCGAGATTCGAATTTATTGGTCTTTTTAGCTCTGCCTCTCTCCTTTTGCGTTCATGTCTATCTTGATTTTCTTGTTCAGCATTTTCTTCTCTTCTTTCTTTGCGACTTTCTCCTCCATCTCTTTCATGGATTCGCACACCATTGTATTTATCATTTTCTCTTCTTGGTTGTCTATCAGTTCTCCTTTGTATTCTTTCATACTCTTCATTGATATTTCCATTGTTGCGATTTTGCTCGCGCCTTCTTTCTCGATTGTCATGATTATTCTGCCGAATTGCTTCCTCCAATTCTCGTTCTTCCATTTCTACTCTCAATCTTTCCCTTTCGCAAGCTAGACGCGCTTGTTCAATATAATGCTTTTCGATGTCATCTTCAATCTCCTTTTGTTTCCTATGTGTTTCTCTCCCATGCAGTATTCTTCTTCCTCCTTCCTGATTTTCTTCATCAATTGGATTATTCTGCTGCCTATTTCCTTGATTTCCATTATTTTGGTCATTCTGTAAAATCTCTGGACGTGGAATACACACCACTTCCCTTCTTTCGCAGTATCCTTCACCGAGATTTAGCTCTCTTTCTAAATTTTCTTCATTAACATTTTCTACAGGTAACATTTTCTACAGGTAACATTCTCTTCCTATTATCTCTAACCGATCCTGGTCTTGATCTGGTATTACTTCTCGACCTCCTATTCTGCAACCTCATATTTTCCATTCTTAACTCATGGTTTTGCCTTGTTAAATCTGCGCGTTCTTCCGCTTCTAATCGTCTTTCTTCATGTATTGTTTGTCTCAACGTTTCTAATGCTACGATTTCTTCATTTCTATGAGTTGTTTCTCCCATTTCTTCTCGATTTCTCTCCTCTTGTCCATTATTTACCAATTGTTGCACTACCTCTCTTTCTTCCACAGAATCTGATCTCCATGTATGCACGCTCACCCTATCATAATCTATTACTCTATTCGGTGCTGGTTGAATTGGTGGTTGAATTTGACCTTCTTCTCTATCTCTTGCATTTATTCTTGATGGTTCACCTACTTCATTTCTCCTTTCTCCAGCTAATCTCCCGCTTCTCCTCACAATTGTTGGTTGTTCTGACGCATTCCTTCTTCTAGCCATTTCTCAATTTTAGTAAATTATTGAAAATTATTCAAAATTTCTTTCTCGTTACTCCTGATTCTTTCAATTCACAAGGTTGATCTTCTTCTCAGTCCCTGTTTCTAGCGCATATGTAGTTGCAGGATTTCCTACACTACACCCCTCATTAGATTCAACACAATTAATCCATTTGAATATGAATAACTATGAATTTGATTGATTATTTTCTTGAAGTGTTTACAAAGAAAGATAGAACAGAGCCAAAGAAATTACAATTACTCTTAACTTTCTCTCTCCTAATGACTTGCTTAACAATTCAAAGAGAACCCCCCATAACAGACTGACTCAATCCTTTATATAGGGTAGTATATAGTGGATGACAGCTAAGCTGTCCTTTATTTTCGGGAATAACTTGCGAAGTGTCGCAAGTGTATAAGTGTTCGTCCTCGCGACACTCTTAACCTTCCTGATTTTCACATCTTCCTCGTGTTCTGGCTGTCGTCATCCATTGCGTCATTTATTTTACTTCCCCGCGACTCCTTCGTGATGTGGTATTTATTAATCTCGCGAAGTATTGATGTCGCGATATTCTGATCCTACACGCTCATAAAATAAAAGGTTGATAATATATTGATTAACTGTATTGCAAAAAAGAATTGTTCTTTTAACATGTGCAGAAAGAAACAACAAAGGTAGAGCTAGCATTTGAAGATCCAAGAAAGTCGCGGCAAAAGATTACAAGGATAGGAGATTAAAAGAATGGATATACAGATATTACAAAAAGAGAAGGAAGAAGACAGAACTATTTCTTGATTGATTCTTCTTCTTCATTTTCTTGATCTTCATCAGATTCTTTTGTTTCTTCATCTTTATTAGATTCCTCTTCTTCACTAGCATCGCTGTCAGAGATATCCAAAGAAGGCACATTCTCAAGGATTTCGTCAAGGAGGCAAGGGTATGAAGAATGAGGAATGCTGTTGTCGTCACAGACCATCTTAATAGTATGATTGCGAAAAAGAATATCATCATTCTTGAAATTCGCTACAGTAATTTGTAGTTGCTTCTTCAATTTGGAATATTTGTCATTTCAAAAAGAAAAGTCCTTTGCGAGCTGCTCTTTCTCAGATTCAAGTTCTTCAATTCTTTTGCGAAATCTCTCCTCAGCCTCTGCGAACATATGACAATGAATCAGCAATTTGATGACAACTTCATAAAAAACAAACAATTAAATAAAGAAGAATGATCAACAACCTTCTTTGTCAGAAATCATATCCCTAATCAAGGTCGTATGCTCAGCTTGAAGACTAACGTTAACACCTAAATTATTCCTGGCATCATCTAGAACCTTCGCAGCCCAAGCAAATTCATCGTCATTGTTTATGAGAAGAAGGGAGCGAACTTGATTTTCTCTTTCGCTAAGAATAGCATTTTTGCGGATGGATTCATCCCGTTCAATTTGAACCTTAAGAAGAGTTTTTTGGAATTTCGCTAAGGCTTGAGCACCTTGACTAGCAATGCGATCTTTGTCATATATGAGATCACTGATTTTCTTCCTTAAAGTATTAACTTTCTCTTTAGAACTAAGATATAGACGTTTAAATTGGTTGGCTAATCCTAAACTAGATCTATGATCAATTTCTAAGAGGCGAAATTTAGATTGAAGTTCGTTTAAAGGAAGAGATTTAATCTTGTTATTTGAAAAACTATTTAAAGAATCGTTGAGATGATTAAAGAGGGCATTGTTATCCATAGGATCGGGGAATGAGTGAAGAAGAATGGCCTCATCAGAAAGGTTATAAACGTCTGCGAAAATGGTAAATCAAATGAGGGAAGATAATGAGAGAATAAACCAAAGGAAAAAAGAAAAGTCTCATACCATAAAGCTGTTGGTTGGCACTTTGAAGACTAGAAATCTTATTCTTCTGAGTTGAAGAATCAGCTTCTAATTGCTTGTTTTCTCATGAAGAATAGCGACTTCAATTTCGAATTCTTCATTTCTCTTGCGAAGAGTAACAGCTTCAACTTCCAATTCTTCATTTTTCTTGCGAAATTGAAGATTCTTCTTTTCGAGAATACTGCGCCTTTTCTCAAGATCTGAGGCAACAGCAAAGGAAGCTCTCCCGGACTATAAAGGAAAGCCAAAAAATTATCAAGATATAACTTAAAATTGAAATTACGAAGAAATAAGGGAACAAAGACATACCAAGACACCAAGCGCATTTAGGAAGTTGGGAGTCACTGATCTGGAGACCCCATGAAGAGAATCATCACCCTCTAGTAAAGGAGCATCACAGATACTCGCGAGAGCTTCGCACGTACTAGAAAGACGATCATCTCCAATTCCTTGCATGGAGTCAGAGAAGATGCTAGACAGTTGCGCCATAGAAGATTCAGTTGGAGGATTCTCCTTTGCGAGAGAAATATCAACATCAACATCATCATTATCTTCATCATAGCTTTCGCTGGATTGAGGGTTTGAAGGAGAAGGGGAATGAATCTTTCGTTTCTTAGAAGGTGGAGCAGTAGACTTCTCCCTGCGAAGAGAACCTTTACCTTTACCTTTGGTCTTCGCAACCTTAGGATTTTCTTCTTCTCCAACAACTTCAGCACCAACCTTCGCACACGAATGAAGATAAGAAACAGAGGCAACAATATTGTTAAAAATAATAAAGAAAAGTATTTCTTACTTCATCCGTGATCGAACGGAGTGCTGCTAGGGTACTTGCCTTAGCATTTCTTTTGTAACTCTTCCTAAACTTGATAACTGGAAATTTCGCAAGATTAATAGGTATAAAAAGGAGTGAAGATTACAAATTGAGCGAAATTTAAGAAGCATACCTCTTTTGATTTCTCGAGGCCAATTAAAAACCCAAGGTGATAATTGGCGAGATTCGCGAGGAGAACATTTGAACACGAAATATAAGGTCCATTCAAAAGTAGCGGAAAGATGCACCATTTGTCGTCTTTGGAATGACGAGGAACATTGTTTTTGCCAGAATGCCAATCGATATCCTGCATAAGTATTTTATCGCTGGGAACATTTTCTCTTCTCTTCAAACGTGCACCCCAGCGAGTTCTATCGTTCTTCATGTTTATTATTTCATAGTTTTCGAAGAAACTCTCTACTGAATACTTCTCAGCGAATATCTCTAAGTCCTCAAATTTAGGATCTCTGACTTCTTTGGGATAAAGAGATCCCTTACCAGCACCACAGTTGGCGAACTCAAGCATACAATCCCCACTCAATTGGTAGATGGCTCGCGAGAATTTCGCATGAGCAAGAATTTCATAAAATAAGGGAAGATCAGGGTCATAGAGAGGAATGGGAAGACCAGCGAGAATCTGACCTAGCGAAATTATGATTTTTTGATCATCACAATGATGATCAGCAAACAGTTTGGCAGAGAGAATGGATTTAGATTCTTGATTGGGAATAGTGGATAATATGAAACCTTTCTCTTGCAAATCTTTCTGAACTTTTTCCAAAAGATTTTCATATCTGCGACCAACTGGAGACATCTTTCAGAGTATGGGAATGAAGAGAAGATTGAAGATCAAAAGAAGTAAAAAGAAGAAGATTTACAGTAGCAGAAGCGGAAGTTACGGAGAGATAAAGAAGAGAAATTGTGGAGAAAACAAGAAGGAGAGTAAAAAAACAAGAAGAGAGGAGTAAAAGAGATATATATAGAGAGAAGGATTCTCGAAAAGGCAAACACATTTAATGCGAAGAGTAGACATGAACGGTTGAGAAATGACGGTTGAAAAAGACGTGTCAAGAGATGGATGGAAGAAGAGATACGTGTAATAAATTTTGTGTAAAAGTACGGAATCATGTCAAAACAGATAAGTATGAAAGAATGAACAGTTGCGGCATTTTGAAAATATTAGTTCTCATGACATTCTCTCCTTCGTAGAGAAGACATGAGAAGAGGCAAGATGTAGGATCAGAATATCGCAACACCAACACCCTTGCGAAATCCATAAACAACACATTGCGAAGATATCGCAGATAGGTAATAAAAGTGACGCAACGGATGACGACAGCCTGAACACGAGAAAGATGTGAAGACTTAGCGAGATTTAGGAGTGTTGCGAGATTTGACATTTGTACATTTGCGAGAATTCGCAAGTCAGATCCGAAAATAAAGGACAGCTTAGCTGCCATCCACTATGTAATGCCCTATATAAAGAGCCGAATAGGCTTAAGAGAGGGGGGAGATCTTTTTCGAGTGTGGAGCAAGTTATCAAGAGAGAGAAAGTTTAGAGCGGTTGTAAAGTCTTTAGCTTATTTCCTTTCCATCTTGTAACATTGGTGAGTTTAATCAAAAAAGACTATAATTGTTCATCTTAAAATGACTTGATTGTGTGAATTCTTATGAGAGGTGTAGTGTGGGATTTCCTGCTACTATAATTAGTATAACCGCTCATGACTTGTTTATGTTCTTGGTAAAACTATTCACAAAGGCCTGACTTTTGTATTGGTATGACTTTTATTAGTGAAACCGATCTTAAGTAATCACCTGAGATGGTATGATCGATTTAGTGTTATTGGTATGACCAACTCTAGGCAAAGGGTAACCGATCCTAGTAAGAGGTGCAACCGATCACAAGAGGGGAATCGATCCTTGTAAGAGGTGCAACACGTTTCTAGATATTGGGAACCGATCCTATGAACATGTGCAACACGTTTTTAGATATTGGGAACCGATCCTATGGACATGTGCAACAAATACAAGTTAGATACCATATATATGTGGGAACCGATCCTAGTACCTAGTCAACCGAATTTTGGAAAGCTAGTGTGACTAAATCCAGTACTCACATGGAGGTAGAACCGAAACTTGTTTTGGTAGAACCGTGAAACCCATGATTGGTGATTGAGTGTTCTTGATCAATCACATAGTTCTTGGAAGTTAGATGAACCAATTCTAAACTTGCTTAGAAGTGTGGCTAATCGATTCCAAGATAGTAAATATGAAAGATGATTTACTAAGTTAAGATGTCGACATACTTTGAGCATGTGCATTAACGCTTATCTTTTATTGTTCAAAGATGTTCCTTAATAGCTAAAGGAAAATCCCGGATCGAAAAATAAATTGAGAATCTTTTAATTAAGGTTTTTAAATTTATTTTTGGAAAATGAAAATTAGTAATGTGCATTTACTAGTTGGAGATTTTCTAAGAGATTTTCGGTCAATGTTTGGACAAAGCATTTCCAGGAATTATGGAAACCGAATTTGGAAATATATTGCATATCTTGGGAATATTTTCGGTTTTGGAAATTCCTTGGTGTCCAAACTTCCTTGGTCTATAAATATCAAAGTTTGCATTTCAAGCAAACTAATCCTCAGAGCCAGCAAAACTACCTAGTTGTGTTGTTACTGGTGGAGCCGCCTATTTGGAGAGGAAACTAAGCTAATTAGGCGAAATCTCTTACGGCCGCTCGGTTTAAAGACTTCTTTGGGATTGAGAAGCTCTATTAGTACCGTTGGTGGGAAACTAGATAATTGCGGTTTATTATTAATTTTCGATTGATTTGATTGACTAACGGTTGTTGAACTTTGATTGCACCTAGTTTGTTTATGCTTGAGAATCTTCTCTTCTGATATAAGATTCACTCAAACTAGATTGAAGTTTCGACGGGGATCTTTAGACTGTTTGTATATATAAAGACTTCTTGTGATAATCCATTGTTAAAAGACTCCGTTATGTGCGTGATTGATCACAAGAGATTCAAGTTGATTGTGTGCAGGTGTTTATTGAAGATCTAAGAAGATTTGAAGACGAAGAAGATTTCTGATTTGGGTTCATAATCTTTGGTGTGCACAATACTTGTTTCAGTTAAAGAGGATCCAACTATAATCGGTTTATCTTTGTGGTAGATTGGATCGATTAGTTGAGTATATCGGCATCAATACTATTCTTTGTGATTCAAAGTATTGATTTCAAAATCTAGACAATTACTTTGGTAGTTATTATTAGATAGATCTAAGGACCTGACAAAGGAGTTTATTGGGATAAACGGAAAATCCTTTTGTCGAACTCACATCACTTGGTTGATAAGAGTTGCTACCAAACAGATTTGTTGTTCCTTTACTGTTTGGAATACGAACCAAAGAAATTGTTCCAAGTACGTGACTTATTACAAGTTGGAGGCGTGGGAATACATACGGAACTAGATGAACTATAGGTTTAGTTGCTTGGTCTCAACTATACGAAGTTGGTTTGATTTTGTATAGCGCCTTAATCCTGAGAGTATTCAATTCTGAACAAGGTCCCGGGGTTTTTCCGCATTGCGGTTTCCTCGTTAACAAAATCTTGATGTGCCATTTACTTTTATATTCTGCAATTATAATTGTTGTTATTATAATTTAACTTAAATTACACAAACGTTAATTCCTATTTACTTGATAGTAATCCTATTGTGTTTGGTTAAGTCCGAACCTTTTATCAAGTAAACATACTTCGTTGTTGTATTGTCTCGATCTTGTATCCATAGTCAATCACACAAGTTATCTTGTTGTCGTATTGTCTCGATCTCATATCCATATACAATCACTTTCGGAGAAAGGACTTATAGGTGGAAAAGTTTTAGATTGAGGTATATTTGGGTACCCTCGTCTTTTCAATTGGTATCAGAGCCGGCAAACACAAAAAGATCTAACAATCTGTGTTTTGTGCGATCCAACCTATAAGAAAATGAATCTAATGAGTGATTCAGTTAACGTAAGTGTTGATGGTGGTTCTTAGCTTAGGGGTAAAATCGTAAAACCCTAGTCAGACAGTGACGTCACATAACTTGAGTAATAATGTCCAAACCAAGCACATTTATTGAACCCTTTAATTTGTCTGCAAGAAAATTACCAGGGTACCTTTTTTAATGCTAATTAGGGTTTTTACAGGCCAAAACCCTAATTCTCACACCGCATGTGCCAATGGCAAATCATGCCAGCCACACCTACCGCTCCAAGGCATGCCAACCATGCTAGCCACACCCCTGTGCCAATGGCAGCCAGTAACACCTACCGCGCCCAGGCATGCCAACCATGCTAGCTGCACCCATGTGCCAATGGCAAACCATGCCAGCCACACCTACCGCGCCCAGGCATGCCAACCATGCTAGCTGCACCCCTGTGCCAATGGCAAACCATGCCAGCCACGCCTACCGCGCCAAGGCATGCCAACCATGCTAGCCGCATCCCTGTGCCAATGTCAAACCATGTCAGCCACACCTAACGCGCCATGCCAAACGCACCTTGCCATGGCCCCATGCCAACCTAGCCGCGCCACCTTGCTGGCCTTCCCTACGCGGCTACCAAAAACGAAGGCGTGCGACAATCAACGGTCGCCCTTCAATCCCAGGAGCAAATCCTAGCCGTCCGAGGTTACCAAACGACCTTTGGCCCAAAACCCTAGTTTGGTCACGAACCTAGCTAAGCTAGCCACGCCATGCGCCCATGGCAAACCCTTGGCCCCACATGCCAAGCCAAACACACCTTGCCTTGGCCCTAGCCAAGCTAGCCACGCCATGCGCCCATGGCAAACCCTTGGCCCCACATGCCAAGCCAAACCGCACCTAGCGAAGCTATCCACGCCATGCGCCCATGGCAAACCTTTGGCCCCACATGCCAAGCCAAACCGCACCTAGCCAAGCTAGCCACGCCATGCGCCCATGGCAAACCCTTGGACCCACATGCTAAGCCAAACCTAGCCAAGCTAGCCACGCCATGCGCCCATGGCAAACCCTTGGCCCCACATGCCAAGCCAAATCGTACCTAGCCATGCTAGCCGCACCATGTGCCAACGGCTTGCCAAACCCTTGGCCCCACATGCCAAGCCAAGACTCACATTGCCTTGGCACCTAGCCATGCTAGCCGCACCATGTGCCAACGGCTTGCCAAACCCTTGGCCCCACATGCCAAGCCAAACCACACCTAGCCATACTAGCCGCACCATGTGCCAACGGCTTGCCAAACCCTTGGCCCCACATGCCAAGACAAACCGCACCTAGCCATGCTAGCCGCACCATGTGCCAACGGCTTACCAAACCCTTGGCCCCACATGCAAAACGCACCTAGTCGCGCCACCATGATGGCCTTCCCTATGCGGCTACCAAAACGAAGGCGTGCGACAATCGACGGTCCCCCTTCAATCCCAGGAGAAAATCCTAGCCCTCTAAGGTTACCAGACGACGCAAGGTAACCTTTAGCCCGAAAACCTAAGTTTGGCCACGCCAAACCATGCCATGCCAATGGCATGCCAGCCTAGCCGCGCCTCCATGCCATGCCAATGGTATGCTAACCTAGCCCCGCCACCATGCTGGTCATCCCTATGCGACCACCAACGAACGAAAGCGTGCAAAGATCAACGACTACCTTTCCTCTTAAGATACAAAATCTCGATCGTCGAAGGTCACCAAGCTGATAGGGTGTAGAATACATCCTATTTACTATCTATTGTTTATGCTTTCTTTGCTACTTTTCTTGTAAATTATGTATTTTACGCTTGTTTTGAGTTTTGTAGCTACTATGGAGTCGCACGAACGAGAAGAAGAAGAAATTACTCTAATTGAGCTAAAAAGGGCAAAATTATCATTTCATGGGCGAACACTTTCTGGAGCCCAAACATGGTTAAGGGGCAGTTTCTTTTTGGATAAGAACTAAAGACAACATTTGTTACTAGGGGCGACCACACTGTGTTATAGGGCACTCGATGCAGGGTGACCCTTATCTTATGTAGTGGGGTATCCCTATCATTTCCCTAGCTCTCATACCCCTACCCTAAATCGAGAAGATTTATTTCTCAATCATTTTTTGCCTGAAAGAGAGAAGAGGCGCAGCCATGAGTGACCCTGAAATTGAATCCAAGATTAGGGTTTCGCTGTTGTTCAATCGAATCAAGGAAAGGGGATCTGTGTTGAAGAATGGAGGTACAATCGTTATTGAAGACGAGAAATAAGAGAAACAGATCGAGAAATTGGAGTTAAGAAAGAGAGGCGTGCACGACTTTGTGAGTCCCAGTTGAGAAGAACACTCAAAAATGGTGGTCGATGTTCAACCAAGAGATGAAGAAGAAAGAGTTAATGGGTATGAGGTTGATTTGGAAGATTGAGATCGAGAAGTGGAAGATTCGTAAGAAGATAACAAACTGCTGCTTCTTCTTGTTAATTTGAAGAAGAATGATGACGAATCGGTGATGGAAAAGGAAGGATTGGGTTTGAATCGGTGATGGGATTTCTTTGGAATCGATGGATTCAAGAGGTACAATGAGACGAGAGGAGATGGGTTTGTGGTAATTGCTAAAATTGAGCTCAAAAGTAGGGTTTTACGAGGTTCTAGGCTGAAGAATTAGAGTGCGGGTCTTTGGCTTGTGTTATCTTTGGGTTGGATGGAGTTGATAGTGATGATTTGTTTGGCGAGGCTGAAATGGTAGCTGTTAAAGGACCGAGAGGAGGTGCGAGATGGATTTAGTAAGGGTTACGAGATGATGGTGGCTGGTTTTGATAACAATGTGAAGTAGCCAAATCTTTGGCAAGGTGAATGAGTGAATGCTACGAAGGGTCTAGGGTGATTCGGTGAACTCAAATGGAGCCGCAAGTCTGCTCTTTGGTGGAGTTGTTTGGGGCAACGAGAGAATGGAATTTTGTGTGGATATCTTTGGGTTAAGGCTCGATGGTGTTATGGGATGGAAGTGAGGTGGAGTTGAAGGCTGCGACTCACGGCATTGGAGGATTTACAAAGTGGAGCTTGCAGATTGTGGAAGTGATGGTGGTGACTTGGTTTAATGGTCTTGAGAAGATTGTGTAGTCTTTGCGGTGAAGATTGTGTAGCTGCTTTGTACATTTGATGTCTTGAGTTGCGGGAGGTTTGTAGAAGGCAAGATATGGAGCACGTTATGTGAATAGAGAAGGAGGAAGATGTAGCTGAAGGTTGTTATTAAACAGTGCGTTGGTGAGAGCTGTGAGCTGAACTGTATTGTGGTTGTGACTCAAGTATAAGGCGGTGGTGAACAAAGGCGAGAAAAGAAGCAATGGGTTACGAGTTGCTAATGAAGATAATCTTACTTGATGAAGAATGTGTTGGAATTGTATTAGATGTATGCTAGGATTGTTACTGAGGGGAGTGAAGAATGGCCTGAAGAACGGCCGGAAATGCTATGAAACAGAGGAAACTCTGTCTGAATCTCCCCTATGATGAGTCGACTCAGTGACTCGATAAATAACTCGGTGAGTCAGTCGGGTAAGCCAACTCAGCCCTGAGTCAGACCAGCTGATTCACTTTCTACGCCTTGACCTCTTGACTAACGGTTGACCCGTTTGACCGTTATCTCTAACGGTGGGTGACGGAATATTCCGTCGAATATACCGATGACGGTGAAATTTTCGGGTGGCGGCGGTGACGGATTCCGGTCAAATTCCGGCCATAATACCGATTTTCCGGTGAGCCAAAAATTCGAATTTTCGTGGACTTCTCTCATGGGTGTGAAAACTTGGACTAGGAATTGGATGGAGAATTGGGCTCAAACTTGGAAAGAGAAGATGGAAGAGTTGAGAAAGGCTTGGATTTGGAAATTGAATTGCTAAAGGAAAAGGATTCTATTCCTTGGAAGATTTGGAGAATATTGAAGCCTATAAATAGAGAAGTTTTCTACATCTTTTACACACCTCTCTACACACACAACACTTGTGTTTTTGCTTTCAATTCTTCTTCTTAATTATTTGTGTGAACTTGAAAATTCTCCTTTTAATTATTTTGTGTGAATTTCAAAAACATGAGTAGCTAATTTTCTTATTGATTGAGGATGAATTCCTAGTTCTTAATATATGGTTTGAGTTTTGTTTCAATTCTATCTTGAGGTTTTTCACATGATTATCGATTGTTTTTACTAATAGGAATGTTTATTCATTCATGATTGATTGATAGATTGTTTGGAGTGCACGCTAAATTGATTTGTTAATTTGATCTAAAGCTAGTGAAAGTTAGGGGATAAGTAATCGTTTCTTGACTCTTTACATAAGTAGCAAACACGAGACCTTGCGGAGGGATTAGTGGAGCAATTGTGTGTGAAAACAACGTTAGCAAGTAGACCTTGATCTAAGAGTCCAACTACTAATATTAACCTAATAAGTTCATAAATCTTAATGCGTTTATTTAAATTACATCTAGAGTGATCTACTACTAGGTGGTTTGGTAAATAGAATCCGGTAGTCGAGAACTTCCGTATCCGGTGATACAAGGGATTTAGGGGTTTAACACTTGATCTAGTTTGCTTTACCTACGGTTGGTGATAATCTGTGACTAATAACAAGTAGAAAAGAACATAACTTTAATCATTGTTTTGCAACGAAGAATGATTCCTTGATCTTGTCTCTCTTATTGATTTCAACTTTATCTTTTAATTGTTTTGTTTACTTTATTTTGCTTTATACCCCCCCCCCCCCCCCCTTTTGTGACAACTTTTACAACTAGAATTCTCTTGCTCCTCGTGGGAACGAACTTGACTTCCATTATATTATTTTTAATTGAGTGGAAATAGATATTAATTTGATTGCACCTACGACACGCATCACAAGCTACCAAGTCTCCCGAGCTCGACTTGCCAGGCAACAACCCTATGCTACATGTTTTCCACAAAAGTCAAACGTTCGACGGTCATAAGGGTGAGGCGGTCATAAGGAAGTGTCATAAGGGTGAGGCGGTTAGTAAATACAGGGAGTTAAAAGTCAAACGTTCATGGGACATCAATTCCATACGTTAATGTTTTTATGGAACATCAATTCCATGCGTTAACGATTTTATGGAACATCAAATTCCATGCATATGATGTAGATTTTATATGACCAAATTAACGATTAAATAAAACCTAGTTATATCCGCAAGCGCACGGGTCAATTGTAGTATCGATAGCAAATGCGGGTCATTCTCACGAGAAGTGTGAAATACTCTACCAACTAATATCAAAAATTAAGTAACCAACAAGACGATGTTTGAACGATTTTCAGAAATTTGAAGCAAAACGAGATAAAAATAATTCTAACAATAAACAAAATGAGAATGGGTTGCTAGGGTCTTCGGTTTCCACCAATTAACTATGCAAACTCTACTAATCTTTTAAAAATATATTCCATGCATTATCAAATATTGTTTCTCCGCTATAGTTTCCTTCGCTTCATGGGTAGTGATTCTAAAGCATTACCTATCAATCCTTGCATACCACGTCTAGGGATTTAACCGAAGCACGAAATATCAATTCAAAAGCATAAATAATCAAGAAAATCACATAAACGATTAAAGACCAAGCTATATGAAGAAGAACTATTAATCAATCAAATCATTATTAAGCATATCAATGTAGAGTTTACACAATAAAATTGGTTTCTACCTAAACCCTAACATGGCTCTAGCTAGACATGGCTTTCTCAAAAGCCATAAACATATTAAAATTAAACTCTAGCTAATGAAAAATGAAGAATCAAAAACAAAACTTCAAAATCCTTCTCTCCTTGCGGCACTATGGCCGGGCTCCCCTCTCAAATAGTCACCCCCCTTCTTATACACCTTCCTTTTCTTCTTTGATTTCATTAATCAAAGTATCAAAATAAATTATTCAATGAAATATCTTGCATGCAAGTTGATGTCGTCATCAGTATCTTTCCCCAAATAGTATTGCCACCTCGTTCTTCCAATGAAATAATAAACTCCCCTTATTTCCAAAATCTCCCAAATGAAGAAAGAGTTATTTTATTTCCAAAATAGTCACGTGTAAATATTCCTCAATTAATTCTTCACATGACAAATAAATTATCTTTCTCGGTGGAATATATTTGTAATAAAGTAAGAAAGATAAAATAGTTCTCATTTTCAGTTTCCATGTGCCAACCCCACTTTGATTTCAATTCCTTTGCTGCGTTTTTGCCTCGCCCATGAAACAATTCTATCTTTGTGATATATATAGAGATACCGGGCCCGGCTACATTTTGTCATTTTTGTCATTATGGTTCTTTGATATATGGAAATACCAGGCCAACCCATTTCATCATTGTGGTTCTTGATATATGGAAATACCAGAGGCCAACCATTTCTTTGATATATAGAAATACCAGGCCAGCGTAATAAGTCTTGGTGATATATAGAAATACCATGCCGAGCGTAATAAGTGTTCTTTGATATATAGAAATACCAGGCCAACATATTTGATCATAGATACATGGAAATACCAGGCCAACCACATTTCACCATCATGGTTGCCGATATATGGAAGTACCAGGCCAACCACATTTTGCCATTTTTGTCGCAAACACCATTAAGTCTCACATTTTGTTGTTTATTCGCTGGATGATCGAATTCACTTGTACTTTCTACAAAAGCACTAAAATAGTATTAGTAACTAAAATATTGTATCCTAGCTAATATAAATATGGGTATAAAATATAGCATTTACATGCTTATCAACACCCCCACACTTATATTTTGCTAGTCCTCGAGCAAAACAGAGATATAATGTAATTGATTTTATTTTTTATTTTATTTTTATTATATATATTCCTAAGAAAAGTGAAAATCTGCAAAAATATGGAAAATTACCCACTCCCCCACACTTAAACATTACATTGTCATCAATGTAATTGAGTCATCCAACGTAGAAATTAAGATGGGAAATGAAAAAAATAAACAAAAAGAAAATAAGAGATAGAGTAGAGGGAACAAATCTGATGGGTTGACTCCCATGAAGCGAAATGTATTTGTTTCCCTGCTTTCTTAGCACACAATCTCAAATAAGGTGGGGTTGGTACCCCAAGGTAAGTGCGAATCATATATACAAAGCCCGAAAAGTTGGGGATCAACCCAAATAATCGATTTTGATGAAAAGATGATCCTAAAGTAATGATGATTAGTACCCGAGATAGCAAAAGCGAACTCGGTCTTATTCGGAACATTCACATAAGCTTTTAGAAAATCACGATCCAGAAACAAGGGCTCAACGGAACAATGATATCGTGACTAATTGGCCCACTATCATCTACAACGGTTTCATTATTAAGGGTCAAGGTCAGAGCTTTCTCAACTAATGGAACTAGTCGAGACTCAGTAAAAATTATAGAATCTAGTTTGGGTTTCCATTTATTAGTTTCTAGCAGCGGTGTGGAGTCTAGTAAAGCATTGACTTCACAAATAACACTATCATCATCAAAACCATACCCAAAATGAGCTAAGCAAACCTCTAATGGATCTTAGAGTGGCTCTTGCAAAACCCTTGCGAGTGCATATTTTCTTTTCGCGCAACACTTCAGGCTAAGGTACCTAAAAAAATATCAAACAAACTGCGTAAAAAAGGATCTAAAGAAAATCTAAAAGAAAAAGAAAATAAAATTATATACAAAAAAAAAAAAATAATAATCAATCGAGAGAGTATTTTGCAACCACTCAAAGCAACGGCGCCAAAAACTTTATGTAGATTTTATATGACCAAATTAACGATTAAATAAAACCTAGTTATATCCGCAAGTGCACGGGTCAATTGTAGTATCGATAGCAAATGCGGGTCGTTCCCACGAGAAGTGTGAAATACTCTACCAACTAATATCAAAAATTAAGTAACCAACGAGACGATGTTTGAACAATTTTCAGAAATTTGAAGCAAAACGAGATAAAAATAATTCTAACAATAAACAAAATGAGAATGGGTTGCTAGGGTCTTCGGTTTCCACCAATTAACTATGCAAACTCTACTAATCTTTTAAAAATATATTCCATGCATTATCAAATATTGTTTCTCCGCTATAGTTTCCTTCGCTTCATGGGTAGTGATTCTAAAGCATTACCTATCAATCCTTGCATACCACGTCTAGGGATTTAACCGAAGCACGAAATATCAATTCAAAAGCATAAATAATCAAGAAAATCACATAAACGATTAAATACCAAGCTATATGAAGAAGAATTATTAATCAATCAAATCATTATTAAGCATATCAATGTAGAGTTTACACAATAAAATTGGTTTCTACCTAAACCCTAACATGGCTCTAGCTAGACATGGCTTTCTCAAAAGCCATAAACATATTAAAATTAAACTCTAGCTAATGAAAAATGAAGAATCAAAAACAAAACTTCAAAATCCTTCTCTCCTTGCGGCACTATGGAGGGCTCCCCCTCTCAAATAGTCACCTCCCTTCTTATACACCTTCCTTTTCTTCTTTTATTTCATTAATCAAAGTATCAAAATAAATTATTCAATGAAATATCTTGCATGCAAGTTGATGTCGTCATCAGTATCTTTCCCCAAATAGTATTGCCACCTCGTTCTTCCAATGAAATAATGAACTCCCCTTATTTCCAAAATCTCCCAAATGAAGAAAGAGTTATTTTATTTCCAAAATAGTCACGTGTAAATATTCCTCAATTAATTCTTCACATGACAAATAAATTATCTTTCTCGGTGGAATATATTTGTAATAAAGTAAGAAAGATAAAATAGTTCCCATTTTAGTTTCCATGTGCCAACCCTACTTTGATTTCAATTCCTTTGCTGCGTTTTTGCCTCGCCCATGAAACAATTCTATCTTTCTTTGATATATATGGAGATACCATGCCAGCTACATTTTGTCATTTTTGTCATTATGGTTGCTGATATATGGAAATACCAGGCCAACCCATTTCATCATTGTGGTTGTTGATATATGGAAATACCAGGCCAACCCATTGCTGATATATAGAAATACCAGGCCAGCGTAATAAGTGCTTTGCGATATATAGAAATACCATGCCGGCGTAATAAGTGTTCTTTGATATATAGAAATACCAGGCCAACATATTTGATCATTGTGGTTCTTTGATATATAGAAATACCAGGCCAACCACATTTCACCATCATGGTTGCCGATATATGGAAGTACCAGGCCAACCACATTTTGCCATTTTTGTCGCAAACACCATTAAGTCTCACATTTTGTTGTTTATTCATTTGGATGATCGAATTCACTTGTACTTTCTACAAAAGCACTAAAATAGTATTAGTAACTAAAATATTGTATCCTAGCTAATATAAATATGGGTATAAAATATAGCATTTACATGCTTATCAACACCCCCACACTTATATTTTGCTAGTCCTCGAGCAAAACAGAGATATAATGTAATTGATTTTATTTTTATTATATATATTCCTAAGAAAAGTGAAAATCTGCAAAAATATGGAAAATTACCCACTCCCCCACACTTAAACATTACATTGTCCTCAATGTAATTGAGTCATCCAACGTAGAAATTAAGATGGGAAATGAAAAAAATAAACAAAAGAAAATAAGAGATAGAGTAGAGGGAACAAATCTGATGGGTTGACTCCCATGAAGCGAAATGTATTTGTTTCCCTGCTTTCAGTAGCACACAATCTCAAATAAGGTGGGGTTGGTACCCCAAGGTAAGCTGCGAATCATATATACAAAGCCTGAAAAGTTGGGGATCAACCCAAATAATCAGTTTTGATGAAAAGATGATCCTGCAGTAATGATGATTAGTACCCAGATAGCAAAAACTGAACTCAGTCTTATTCGGAACATTCACATAAGCTTTTAGAAAATCACGATCCGAGAAACAAGGGCTCAACGGAACAATGATATCGTGACTAATTGGCCCACTATCATCTACAACGGTTTCATTATTAAGGGTCAAGGTCAGAGCTTTCTCAACTAATGGAACTAGTCGAGACTCAGTAAAAATTATAGAATCTAGTTTGGGTTTCCATTTATTAGTTTCTAGCAGCGGTGTGGAGTCTAGTAAAGCATTGAATTCACAAATAACACTATCATCATCAAAACCATACCCAAAATGAGCTAAGCAAACCTCTAATGGATCTTCCGAGTGGCTCTTGCAAAACCCTTGCGAGTGCATATTTTCTTTTCGCCCGCAACACTTCAGGCTAAGGTACCTAAAAAAAATATCAAACAAACTGCGTAAAAAGGATCTAAAGAAAATCTAAAAGAAAAAGAAAATAAAATTATATACAAAAAAAAATAAAATAATAATCAATCAGAGAGTATTTTGCAACCACTCCGCGGCAACGGCGCCAAAAACTTTATGTAGATTTTATATGACCAAATTAACGATTAAATAAAACCTAGTTATATCCGCAAGTGCACGGGTCAATTGTAGTATCGATAGCAAATGCGGGTCGTTCCCACGAGAAGTGTGAAATACTCTACCAACTAATATCAAAAATTAAGTAACCAACGAGACGATGTTTGAACAATTTTCAGAAATTTGAAGCAAAACGAGATAAAAATAATTCTAACAATAAACAAAATGAGAATGGGTTGCTAGGGTCTTCGGTTTCCACCAATTAACTATGCAAACTCTACTAATCTTTTAAAAATATATTCCATGCATTATCAAATATTGTTTCTCCGCTATAGTTTCCTTCGCTTCATGGGTAGTGATTCTAAAGCATTACCTATCAATCCTTGCATACCACGTCTAGGGATTTAACCGAAGCACGAAATATCAATTCAAAAGCATAAATAATCAAGAAAATCACATAAACGATTAAATACCAAGCTATATGAAGAAGAATTATTAATCAATCAAATCATTATTAAGCATATCAATGTAGAGTTTACACAATAAAATTGGTTTCTACCTAAACCCTAACATGGCTCTAGCTAGACATGGCTTTCTCAAAAGCCATAAACATATTAAAATTAAACTCTAGCTAATGAAAAATGAAGAATCAAAAACAAAACTTCAAAATCCTTCTCTCCTTGCGGCACTATGGCCGGGGCTCCCCCTCTCAAATAGTCACCTCCCTTCTTATACACCTTCCTTTTCTTCTTTTATTTCATTAATCAAAGTATCAAAATAAATTATTCAATGAAATATCTTGCATGCAAGTTGATGTCGTCATCAGTATCTTTCCCCAAATAGTATTGCCACCTCGTTCTTCCAATGAAATAATGAACTCCCCTTATTTCCAAAATCTCCCAAATGAAGAAAGAGTTATTTTATTTCCAAAATAGTCACGTGTAAATATTCCTCAATTAATTCTTCACATGACAAATAAATTATCTTTCTCGGTGGAATATATTTGTAATAAAGTAAGAAAGATAAAATAGTTCCCATTTTTAGTTTCCATGTGCCAACCCTACTTTGATTTCAATTCCTTTGCTGCGTTTTTGCCTCGCCCATGAAACAATTCTATGCTGCTGATATATATGGAGATACCATGCCAGCTACATTTTGTCATTTTTGTCATTATGGTTGCTGATATATGGAAATACCAGGCCAACCCACTTCATCATTGTGGTTGCTGATATATGGAAATACCAGGCCAACCCGGCTGCTGATATATAGAAATACCAGGCCAGCGTAATAAGTGCTGCTGATATATAGAAATACCAGGCCAGCGTAATAAGTGTTGTTGATATATAGAAATACCAGGCCAACCACATTTCACCATCATGGTTGCCGATATATGGAAGTACCAGGGCAACCACATTTTGCCATTTTTGTCGCAAACACCATTAAGTCTCACATTTTGTTGTTTATTCGCTGGATGATCGAATTCACTTGTACTTTCTACAAAAGCACTAAAATAGTATTAGTAACTAAAATATTGTATCCTAGCTAATATAAATATGGGTATAAAATATAGCATTTACATGCTTATCAGCATACGGTTACCACCTCCTCCCATTTACTTACCCATTTTTCCATTCCTTAATGAGACCAGGGTACGTTTCACTTCGACTTGTATAAATAGGTCTTACCTTTTTCCACAGAACAACAAGTTCATTCGGGGAATACACAACACTCAGAAAATACTTGCTAGCTTACCATTTGTTAGCCTTCCCACTTTTCTGACACAAGTCGTAGTAACACAACTACTCTTCCAGAATCAACTATTCTGGTCTCATCGCTTTCCTTGCTTCTCTCCCCAAAACCAACCCATTCTCCTTCACTTTGTGACTGAAGCAAGTCTGGAATGGCCATTTCTTGGTTTAGGCCGGACTTGTACAGATTGATCTCTCGAATCTAAAGTACTCCCTTCCAGTACATTGTTTAGGGTTTAATTTGTTTCTCACCCGTACACCCAAAATTACTGAAATCAGCAGAAACCATTTTCACCTACAAACAATTGGAGACCACAGTGGGAGTTTCGATCTTTCGGTTACAATGTCAATTTTCGACCGTCGATCTCGTCCTTCGACCCAGACGTCAAGATGGTAGAGGAATGACTGGGGACTTCCCAGAGGATAGAAGCAGACGATCCGCCCAAGGATCAACGGCTCGGTTATCATACAGCTCAGTAACGACTGGGGACTTTCCACGGCGGTGTTTCCCATAAAACTCGGTCTTACACCGGAAGGTTCACTTTTCATTAGGAGACCTAAAACCGAGTAAGTCTTACCTAGGCAAGATACATGGTTTACTATTTCAAGTTTTCACGGGAATGATAAAATCGCTAGCCATGTTACGCTTTACCCCATGTCATCTACCAACACACGGTTCTAAGGTTTTCCTGGAATGTTTGCATTACTTGCAATCATAATCAAAACAATCCATTCCTAAACATTTTGTTCCAAAAAGAATAATCCAAAACCGTCATGGTAACATTTATCTATCAACCCAAGAAAACCAGAAAATCAAAAACCATAAACTAGGTGTCTCATTTGCCTTTAAAAAAAAAAACCTAAGATAAGAGGTTCAAAAGACAGAAATGTATTCAGCAGCGGCTTGCTCCTCTTAGCAAAGGCCTCCTTTGTACTCTGGAGAGCCGCCCTCTTCAACTTCAGCTGCCTGCACAACTTCTTGAATTCCGCTTCCTGCTTCTTTACTATGTATGCGAAAGGACCTTCGAATGCTTCAACCAGCGACTTTTCAACCTCAGAGAGGCCTTTAACGAACCAAGGAACATTGAATTCGAAGCCCACACACATGTCACGATGGAACCTCCAGCTTGAGATTACATCCTCAGAAACCGTATGACCAGTCACGTTGCACATATCGTCAATCAAAGACAAAGCTTCCTCCACCCGCTTAACCATCGCAAATCGACTAGTAATTTGTTTGGTTGTGGCAATATGTCCATAGCTCTCACATATTTTGGTGTACAACGCCGCATGTTTAACTGGCACGCTAAAACCCCCAACCAACACGTGACCCGGATAAGGAACCAGATATGGAGGAACAAAAGTGGCGCCTGCGATCGCATCGCAATGTCGGCAAAGGATTCGACTACAATCGCGCCAGCCAGATCCCCGGAGTATTCTCTACCACTGAGTCATAACAAGGCCTACAGGATGATGAACTTCAATGCCCAAATCACCGGTCGGCACGATTTCCGCGATTGAAGAAATGGATACGACTTCACCCTGAAGGGTTTCTACTTTAAGGTCGTTCCCAGGAACGGTTTCCTCCTAGAATATCAAGATTTGGTTTTGCTTCAAAAAAAAAAGAGGAGAGAAGAAATAAAGAAGGAAGAAGAAGAACATGGAGAAGACTCACTGATTCGCTTTCAGACTGACTTGAGGAGGATCCAGCACTGTTGTCGGAAGAACTACTCTCGCCATCGCCAGACTCTGAACCTTCATCCTTTTCGGATTCCCCATCACCATGGATAGGTTCGGCACCGCCACCCTCTGTCTCAAAAAACGATATTTTCTGACTACTTGCAAGTTTGGCAAAGGCGTTCATGCTGCTGAAACCCTGGGAAAGATACAAAGACGCATTCTCAGAAAAGAAACGAGGACATAAAAAGATCTAGCTAAAGTCAAGAGGAAAATCATGCGTACCCGCATGTTGGATGAACTAAAAGTTGGTAGAGCCGCAAAATCTGACTGGAAACCGCCTGCACGATTTTTGGACCTTCGCTTGGGGACTGTCTGCGTCTGGACCCACAAATTTTCTTTTAGTTAAAGAAGTACCCCTCAACAATGGATGCTTTGCTAAAATCGCGGCAGAAGGCCTACCACGGGTGTTCTCCACTACGACCTTCACAAATTCCTGGATGACAAGGAATTCACTCTGCCAGAATGCGTTATACTTGGAGGTGGTCGAAGGATTTCGTTCCGAAAGAAAGAAAGGGAGACTTTTGCCCGGCGCGAGAACACTAGCATCAAAAACGGTCGGTAATAAGTCCTCTAGAGCTGTCAGCCGACGGACTAGAGGGACCCCTTGGTCGAAACCCATATGCCGAGTTGCCCGATCAATATTATAAGAGACTGCCTGACAAGATCCTCCAAAGAAAGACGGTATATAACCAGACGTGCAACTTCGCATGAATATAATATCGCCAACGCCCAGATTCCCTTCGTCAGAAAGCAAAGTCGTGTTTGGAGAAGAAGCAAAAGTATTAACCTGGACTATGGATGTACACACTGGGGCCCATGGACGAAAAGTAGCGGCGCTCGAATTATCAAGGAAGTCAACCAGGTTGGAGCCAGCTCTTGGGCGCCTATTTGACCAACGAAGTATTCTCGAACCACCCCAAGATGCAAGAAGTGAAATCAACGGTTTAAGAGCGTATCTTTCAAAATGCTCCCATAGCCACGCCTGGAGAAAAGCAACATGAACATACGAATCCGCTTTCATGTAACCGTTTGAAGCACGCATGTCCACAGCCAAATGATCCAAGTGTGTGTACAGAGAACCGAGAAACAGGCCGCCAATGGGGAGAACGACTCCTTTCGCCAATCTTATAGCAAAATTGATGAGTTCCAGCCTTATCTCCTTCTTACCAGAGCCATCATCGAAAATATCCCGGGATAACCAAAGAGCCAAGAATGCCGCAACATGGAGTGTACTATTCTTCTGATCTGGTACCAGCTCATCAGGAAACCATTGAGACATTCACCAGGCATAGAAATACTTTGTCTCGTTCTCCTTTCGGACAAACCTTTTCAACTTCGCAACCAGGGAAGTACACATTTTTTCCTCATCACCAGATAGCTAGATGTTAAGGTTTCCTGTCATGGGAAGATTCAGCAGGATAGCCACACTTTCTAAGGATATGGTCAGTTCTCCCCACCTGCATATGGCCGTGTGAGTGTCTGGACACCACCTGGAGATGAAAGCAACCAAAACCGGGATGTCTTTCCTAATTTGAAGTGATGCGGAAGCCGCAGCGACATCACTGATTTGCTCCTTGGTCAAACTAGCTCTTACACACTCCTGACTTATCATGAATTGCATCCATTTATCAAACGAACGCAATGGACTCACTGGGGTTTTGAAATCAATAAGAGAGGCAGAATATTCTTTCCTCTGAAGACAAAACCCTTGGCCCCACATGCCAATCCAAGCCACACCTTGCCTTGGCACCTAGCCATGCTAGCCGCACCATGTGCCAACGGCTTTCAAAACCCTTGGCCCCACATGCCAAGCCAAACCACACCTAGCCATACTAGCCGCACCATGTGCCAATAGCTTGCCAAACCCTTGGCCCCACATGCTAAGACAAAACGCACCTAGCCATTCTAGCCGCACCATGTGCCAACGGCTTACCAAACCTTTGGCCTCACATGCCAAACGCACCTAGCCGCGCCACCATGATGGCCTTCCCTACGCGGCTACCAAAACGAAGGAGTGCGACAATCGACGGTCCCCCTTCAATCCCAGGAGCAAATCCTAGCCCTCCAAGGTTACCAGACGACGCACGGTAACCTTTAACCCGGAAACCTAAGTTTGGCCACGCCAAACCACGCCATGCCAACGGCATGCCAACCTAGCCGCGCCTCCATGCCACGCCAATGGCATGACAACCTAGCCGCGCCACCATGCCATGCCAATGGCATGCTAACCTAGCCGCGCCACCATGATGGCCTTCCCTATGCGGCTACCAACGAACGAAAGCGTGCAAAGATCAACGACTACCTTTCCTCTTAAGATACAAAATCTCGACCGTCGAAGGTCACCAAGCTACCCAGTCTCCCGATCTCGACTTTCCAGGCAACAACCCTATGCTACATGTTTTCCACAAAAATATTCGAGACATCAACACATATCACAAACTGGGGGATCCTCTTTGGGTATTGGTTTGGCGGTTTACAGCGTGCGGCGTACACTACGCCCGTCATAAGGAAGTGTCATAAGGGTGAGGCGGTTAGTAAATACAGGGAGTTAAAAGTGAAACGTTCATGGGACATCAATTCCATACGTTAATGTTTTTATGGAATATCAATTCCATGCGTTAACGATTTTATGGAACATCAAATTCCATGCATACGGTTACCACCTCCTCCCATTTACTTACCCATTTTTCCATTCCTTAATGAGACAGGTGGTACGTTTCACTTCGACTTGTATAAATAGGTCTTACCTATATCCACAGAACAACAAGTTCATTCGGGGAATACACAACACTCAGAAAATACTTGCTATCTTACCATTTGTTAGCCTTCCCACTTTTCTGATACAAGTCGTAGTAACACAACTACTCTTCCAGAATCAAATATTCTGGTCTCATCGCTTTCCTTGCTTCCCTCCCCAAAACCAACCCATTCTCCTTCACTTTGTGACCGAAGCAAGTATGGAACGACCATTTCTTGGTTTAGGCCGGACTTGTACATATTGATCTCTCGAATCTAAAGTACTCCCTTGCAGTACATTGTTTAGGGTTTAAATTGTTTCTCACCAGTACACCCAAGATTACTGAAATCAGCAGAAACCATTTTCACCTACAAACAGTAAGTCAAGATGAAAAATCAGCACTTGAGGATAACATCTTCTGTGAATCTACTGAACAGGATGACCCCTATAATGTAGACTCTGGTGATTTGCAAACTTGCCTTGAAAAACAACTTGATGAAATTTCTGAAGATGGTGACTCGGGAATCGATTAAGATGTTGAAGAAGATATATCAGAATTCACTTCTATTCTAAGTGCCATCTCTACAAGAAAACTTTCTATCGCAGATGTGATTGAGCTCATTGCTCCTATCAGTAGAGAAAATAAGAAACTAAGAAATATTTTCTCTGGTTTCTTCTATGGATATCAGAATTCCAGATATCTCCTTAAAGACTACAAAGATAGTCTACACTCAAAAACTCTTGAGTTTGAGAGTCTCAACAGGAAGCATTACTTGTTGAATAAGAAGCTTGTTGAGACGGAAGCAAGGATTAGTTCTTGTTAGAGCATAGCTCAGTTGAACCCACCAAGCGTTGGTATGTCAAGTTTGGTTGTCATATTTTAGTGAATCAAAACTCATTTAAAGAGTCGTTTGATTATGTACTAGAGTCAACTTCGTATAGGTTAGCTTGAAAGTATTAGGATATGAGACACTACAAGTATTGCGAAGACTTGAAGAAGTGAAGAAGTAAGGAGCTACAATGACAACATCATCCTTCCACTTGAGGTTAGTGATATTTGACTTGAACTGTTTCATTCCCTAACGTATCTTTCAAGTCGTGCTATTTAAAAACAAACACTCTAGATAGACATAGTATTAAGGAATACAATACGAGGTTTATTGCTTAACCATTAAACTTTGTAGATAAGACATCGACATAATCGTTTAAATGCTATTGTGATTATGTATGGGTATGAGGTGAGGATTTCATCCTAGGAAACAATGTTTTACATGTGTTTTAAGGAAGTAAATTCATGAACTTGTTTTGTGAATCGAAAAGGAAATCGCCAGGCGTTATTGGTATTGTTATTCATTGCAAATCCTGTGAACAACCAATATGTGTGATTAGTATAACCGCTCATGACTTGTTTGTGTTCTTGGTAAAATTATTCACAAAGGCCTGACTTATGTATTGGTATGACTTTTATTAGTGAAACCGATCTTAAGTAATCACCTGAGATGGTATGATCGAGTTTGTGATTTTTTGTAAGACCAACTCTGGGTAAAGGGGAACTGATCCTAGTAAAAGGTGAAACACATCACAAAGGGGAATCGATCCTTGTATGAGGTGCAGCATGTCTTACCAGAAAGGGGAACCGATCCTATGGACATGTGCAACACGTTTTTAGGAAAAGGAGAACCGATCCTATGGACATGTGCAACACATTCAAGTTATATACCATATATATGTGGGGAACCGATCCTAGTACCTAGTCAACCGAAATTTTGGAATCTAGTGTGACTATGCATAGTACTCACATGGAGGTAGAACCGAAACTTGTTTTGGTAGAACCGTTAAACCCATGATTGGTGATTCAGTGTTCTTGATCAATCACATAGTTCTTGAAAGTCAGATAAACCAATTCTAAACTTGTTTGGAAGTGTGGCAAATCGGTTTCAAGATTGTAAGTATGAAAGAGGACTTACGAGTAAGGATGTCGACATACTTTGTACATGTGGAGTAACGCTCATCTTTAATTTTTCAAAGTTATTCTTTAATAGCTAAAGGAAGAAAATCCCAGGATCGAAACATAAATAAGTTAAGAATCTTTTATTTAAGGTTTTTAATTTTATTTTAGGAAAACGAGAATTAGTAATGTGCATTTACTAGTTGAAGATTTTCCAAAGAGATTTTCGATCATTATTTTGGACAGAGCAATTCCAGGAATTATGGAAACCGAATTTGGAATATATTGCATATCTTGAGAATATTTTCGGTATTGGAAATTCCTTGGTGTCCAAACTTCCTTGTCTATAAATACTTGAAGTTTGCATTTCTAGCAAACTAATCCTTCGTGACAGCAAACTTCCTTGGTTGTGTTGTTACTGGTGAAGCCGCCTATTCGGAGAGGAGAGTAACCTAATTAGGCGAAATCTCTTACGGCAACTCAGTTTAAAGTCTTCTTTGGGATTGAGAAGCTCTATTAGTACCGTTGGTGGGAAACTAGATAATTGCGGTTCATCTTGTGTTTTCGATTGATTTGGTTGACTAACGGTGGCTAAACTTTGATTGCACCTAGTTTGTTTATGCTTGAGAATCTTCTCTTATGATATAAGATTCACTCAAACTAGATCGAAGTTTTGACAGGGATCTTTAGACTGTTTGTAGATCTAAAGACGTCTTGTGATAATCCATTTTTAACAGACTCCGTTCTGTGCGTGATTGATCACAAGAGATTCAAGTTGTTGTGTGCAGGCGTTTATTGAAGATCTAAGAAGATTTGAAGACAAATAAGATATTGAAGATTTCTGATTTGGGGTTCATAATATTTGGTGTGCACAATACTTGTTTCGGTATAGAGGATTCAACTATAATCGGTTTATCCTTGTGGTAGATTGGATTGATTAGTTGTGTAGATCGGCATCAATACAATTCTTTGTGATTAAAGGTATTGATTGCAAAATCTTAACAATTACCTTTGGTAGTTGAGAATAAGATAGATCTAAGAACCTGACGAAGGAGTTTATTGAGATAAACAGAAGAGCCTTTGTCGAACTCACATCACTTGGTTGAAGAGAGTTGCTACCAAACAGATTTTTTGTTCTTTTATTGTTTGGAATACGAACCAAAGGAATTGTTCCAAGTACGTGACTTATTCATAAGTTGAAGGCGTGGGAATACAGATGGAACTAGGTGAACTATAGGTTTAGTTGCTTGGTCTCAACTATACGAAGTTGGTTTAGTTTTGTGTAGCGGCTTAATCCTGAGAGTATTCAATTCTGGACAAGGTCCCGGGGTTTTTCTGCATTTTCGGTTTCCTCGTTAACAAAATCTTGATGTGTCATTTACTTTTATTTTCCACAATTATAATTGTTTGTTATTATAATTTAATGTAAATTACACAAACGTTAATTCCTATTTACTTGATAGTAATCCTATTGTGTTTGGTTAAGTCTGAACCTCTTATCAAGTAAACATACATCGTTGTTGTATTATCTCGATCTCGTACCCATAGACGATCACACGAAGTGTGAACCGATTAGTTGTATTATCTCGACTCTGTCCATAGACAATCACTTTCGGAGAAAGGACTTATAGGCTGGAAATTTTTTAGCTTGAGGTATATTTGGGTACCCTCGCCTTTTCAGTTCTCAACAATCAACAAGTAAGCAAAAAATGAGTCTGATCTCTTGAACAAAAATCCTCTTGAGGAAACCAAAACTCATTTAAAGATTCGCTTGATTATGTACTAGAGTCAACTTCGTATAGGTTAGCTTGAAAGTATTAGGATATGAGACATTACAAGTATTACGAATACTTGAAGAAGTGAAGAAGTAAGGAGCTACAACGACAACATCATCCTTCCACTTGAGGTTTGATATTTGAACTGTTTCATTCCCTGTATCTTTCAAGTCGTGCATATTAAAAACATGACGAAGCAAGAATGATTACACTCTAGTTAGACGTAGTATTAAGGAATACAATACGAAGTATAACGCTTATCTTTTGAACTTCGTATATAAGACATCGACATAATCGTTTGAATGCTATTGTGATTATGTATGGGTATGAGGTGAAGATTTCATCCTAATAACCAATGTTTTACATTCGTTTAAAGGAAGTAAATTCATGAACTTATTTTGTGAATGGAAAGGGAAATCGCTAGGCTTATTGGTATTGTTATTCATAGCATATATTTTGAACTACCAATATGTGTGATTAGTATAACCGCTCATGACTTATTTATGTTCTTGGTAAAACTATTCACAAGGCCTGACTTTTGTATTGGTATGACTTTTATTAGTGAAACCGGTCTTAAGTAATCACCTGAGATGGTATGATCGATTTAGTGTTATTGGTATGACCAACTCTAGGCAAAGGGGAACCGATCCTAGTAAGAGGTGCAACCGATCACAGGAGGGTAATCGATCCTTGTAAGAGGTGCAACACGTTTCTAGATATTGGGAACCGATCCTATGAACATGTGCAACACGTTTTTAGATATTGAGAACCGATCCTATGGACATGTGCAACTGTTGATGGTGGATTTTCGTTTAAGGTTAAATTTGTAAATAACCGGAAAACTCATGCGCTGACATCTTGTAAAAGATAAAGCCATTTATAAAGTGTTGGATACTCCCTCACTTAATTCACCAAGAATGGAGCATGTAGCAACAATCCCATTCCGTGAATACATGAAATTCCTCCAGGTTGGAGCATGTGGCAACAATCCCTTCCTGTGAATTTCATATCAGCCTTGTATTTCCAAGTACTCATTATCGTGTGGCATGACGGTCGAGTGTTACTCTTCTGAGTAACACGAACCTCCAAGCACTATAATGAAACCATGTACGAAATACCCGTACAGGCTGATTCTCGGTGTGTTATACTAGCCCGAGCCCTCTCGGTGTGTTATACTAGCCCGATTGAGCATTCGGCACTGACCATATCAGTCCGGATATGATCTGATCGCAGTCATCCAACTCCACAAGCATGATTGGATGACCCCAGATCAATTCCATCACCCCCAAGCGGGTATGGAATACACACTGGCCCGACCCCGCATGGTCGACCATTGGCCTTCGCTTGCCAAGAAATCGTCCATACCAAGCATTATGGACGGAAAAACCCTAAATTAGGGTTTGCGGCATATTACATGTGCCGCAAAAACGGTCTCAACCATCCATCTTCGCAGGTATAGATGGAGGGTGTAGATGTAGACTCAAAGGGCCCGGAGCATGTCGACACAATCACCATGTGACCGCTACACACTTGACCAATCGGTCAAAACCAACCATGATTGGTCACAACAAATTCGTCCGCCTAAAAGAGCATGGTCGCACGGCTTTGAAAGCCAAAATTAGGGTTCAAGCCATCACGCGCGTCCATCTTTCCGGCACGAATGGAGGGTCACAGATTAGATTAAGCAGTCCGGTTATACCAGCATGACCACCGTGGGCCCATCTACCTCCTCATGCGGTCGGCCAAGGCATATCATGCCTGGTTAACCCCCAAACGCCCGTCAAACTTGTGTGGTTACACCTCCCAGATTGCAAACTAATCTTGACCACTCAACTTCACCGGATGAATTGAGTGGCTTAGATCACGTTTTCATGGGACGGTGAGACATGGGCGTGAACACCAGCCTACCACCTACACGCTAGAGTGACCGACCAAGACCGACCAAGGAAAGTTGTCTTGGAACGTGTGCGGGAATATCACTCGGTTACCAATTCCTTTGCGGTAAGAGATTTCTGCCGCAAACCGATCTCAACCACTCCTCTTTGCCGGTCAAATTGAGTGGCCCAGATCGCGCTTTCATGAGGGAACGGAATACAGGCGCCTACACCATCATGCCGTCAACACGCATGTATGGTCGGTCCTCTCCAAAATCCTTCCCATGCTTGGTTTTGACCAAGCTGAAGAGTGATGCTTGCACACCTCTTCAAAAACCCTAGTATTCATTAACGGTCACAGATGAGTGTCTCAAACATCATCTCATCCGTTAAACTTCACCAGCTTGGTTATATAACCCTGGTCAGGAGTTATTTGGTTAGTGAGGAGTCATTACCCATCACTTTACCACACCGCAATGCGGTACCTGCATAAAATACACACGATACTTCACAAGTATCGACTTTCTGAATAACGCAGTTATTCAATTCAGCATTACATGCTATCTTTCGTGGATCCACGATCCATATTCCAGACATCAATCATGTCACAAACTGGGGGGATACATCTTGGGGGTATTGGTGCAGCGGTTTACGGCGTGCGGCGTGCAACGCGCCATCACAAGAACGTGTTAGGAAGTCATGGACGGTTAGAGATGAACAGGAGAAGTGGGCAAGACTGGTCGACGCACAACTCCACTACTCCATCACTCCACTTCCTCCACTTCCCACGAGAGACGTGAATGAGGCTCAATGACTTGTATAAATAGGTTCTCCGCCCTATTTCAAACAACAACACAAGTTCAGACGAGACGGGAAAAACCAAGTGTTAATACAAATCGTATTCAAACACCCGTGAGCACGCTTGCATCAACCGCAAGCCCGCTCATCTTTTTCGTTATAAGTCATAAGCAAGCCAACACCTTCACAATCTCAACACCTTCTTCGCTTCCTCCCTAAGATCAACCCCATCTCCTTCACTTTGTGACCGAAACAAGTCTAGGAACGGCCATTTCTTGGTTTAGGCCGGACTTGCACTGCATTGATCTCTCGAATCTACAAGCACTCACCGCGCAAGTGCATTTGTTTAAAGGTTTAAATTCATTCCTCATCCACACCCCAAATTACCAAATTCTGCAGGAGTAGTTTTCACCCATAAACAATTGGCGACCACAGTGGGAGATTAATCTCTCGGTCCGTAAAGTCAATTTCTCCGAAATTTAATTTCGTCAGTTCAAAAGGGTAGATCTTAGAATCAATTCAATCAAAAATTCATTATGGTGGAATTAAGGTCTGGGTCAGCAATCAATTCTGATGGAGCCGGTGTGGATAACAATCCTGGTGTTGAAGTACCTGTCAGTGGAGCTACCGTGGTCAACACATCTCGTGGAGCCGTCACTTCCACCACCAAAGACTAGCGTAGCGGCAGATATTCCAAGAGGGAATAACTCCTCCCATCACTGTGAGCGAGCAGCCGCAAATCCCGGCATCTCCTCAAGTGTAACGCCCCCAGTAGTCACCAGAGCAGCAACTTTCACTCCCCCATCAGGACGAGGAGCCGGAGGCGCAAGAGGAGGGCCACCGTCTATTACCATTTCAGACTTGATGGAGAAACATGAAGTTCTTGCCAGACTCAAACAGACATGGCCGCAACCCAGAAAGAGGTACTCACTTTCCTCAAGACCTTGACTGAACGATTACCGCAGGATTCATGTCGATCTTTGGAGACAACAAGAGATGCCTTCAATTCACCCGGAGCAAGCGTTTCCACTCGGACCCACATGAGTGAGGGAGTTCGTGCTGCTCCTGAATGCTCGAGAGAAAGGGACCAGCCACCCAACTTCATCACACGTGAGGATCTGGAACAACTCCTCCAGAGCCGAAGCAAAGGAAATCTGACTGATGCGCACCAACACCAACCGCCATACCCTCAAGATATGCAAATGAATCCCTCTTCCAAGAGGTTACACCTCTCCCCATTTCTCCCTACGACGGAATCGGTAATGCTCGTGAACATATTTCTCGATTCTTGAAGCCTTGGGGAACATGAATACAATCATGTTTTACGCCTAAAAGAATTCTCAAAATCACTTACGGGAGGGCATACACGGGTACAATAACATTGCGCCTAACAAAGATACCCAATTGGAGCGAGATGGTCGGTGCTTTCTACAGAAGTATTTCTTCGTATCCGAACAAATCACGTTTGCACACAGGAAGAATTCTCCAAATGGAACAATGAGCATCCCAACGACTTCGTTAAAAGATTCAGGACCCAAGCACAGGATTGTCACGACCCAAATGTCACCGAACGGCAATTGGTGGAATCACGCATCAATGGGATGATACCCATATACCGCGCTCGTTAGAGAATCTGGGCTTTCAAACGTTCTCTCGAACTCCACGAAGCTGCAAAACGCTCAAAGAACAACTGCACCGGCGCTGCTAGAAAGAACCAGAGTTGTTCGGAGTGAAGATTCCCGTGAAAGTCGAGGAAGCAGGCGTCTCACGAACAAGCAATACAACACCGGTCCTTCTGTAAGCGTGGTGGGCGGAGGAGAGAAAAGGAAAGCTTCAGTGACAGAGCCACAAACAAAGCGAACATTCCCGGCACACAAGACTTCGTCTCGAAAAGGAACAGACAAAACTCCTGCACAAAACACTAAAGACACAGGTTTTCCTTTTCCCATGAATGAAGTGATAGAGCTCTTGGAAGCGTGGGTCCAAGACGACGCCGTAAAGCTACCCCCTATCAGACGTCCTCCGACCGAGGAAGAAATGGAAGATCCCGAGATATTGTTGCTACCACAGTTCATCCATCATCCAACCAAAGATTGAAACAAAGTTGAAACAAATATTCGGGAAAAGGTAGAGACAGGGGAACTTCACTTGGAAACGAGGGTGTTCATAGAGACCCTTTACCTATCGGGAACCGCATGATTTCGGGGATTCATTCGCAAGACCGTACAATCTATGATGGAGCACATATGTGAAATTTTGTACTTCTCCAAAGGACAGCGTCAAGACATATTTGCGGCCCTCAACCACGTTATTTCAGAAGGCGTTTGCATCCGCAAGCGGTCAGGGAACCCCAGTCTTTCCTGAAAGACATGAGCAATGGAAACTGGGACTCCTAACCGTCACTCGTTTGAGAAAAGTTGAATTCGATAGCGTGTTGATTGATACGGATTCCGAATTTAACATCATTACTGTCAAGACCCTGAGAGCGGCAAAGATTTCAAGCAGGAAGCTACTTGCCACCCGATTGTGGTTAAAGATTCAAAGAGAGCCAGAGATGCATACGGATATATTGATCCGGAAGTCAAATTGGGTGATGCCTCAACACGAGCAAAGTTATACATAGTCAAAGATCATCCCAACTACAACATGATCCCGGGACGCCCTTGGATGCATGACAACAAAGCAATACTAGGAGTCTGTCCTCTACCGGTTTCGATACCGAAAGAATCTCCAACATGCCTTCGGACCTCCCGATGACTGTCTCGTTGCCGCACCAAAGAACTTACCAATGTGACACAACTTCCCGGAGAGAGCCTGTCAAAGATACATTGAAAAGTTCCGATCTCAAGTAAGTCTCGTCACGCAACCTTCCTTACAACCTACCGCCCTTCATTCTGACAAGTCCTGGGGACTGACTCCGACCAACGGACCAACCTCGACTAAGAGATGTGAATGGGAAGCCGGCCCTTTCAAACGTTTTATCAAGAGTGTAGAGGCTGTCTTGGTCAAAGGCGATGAGAAGAATGTCCAAGTATCTGCACGACCAAACCCGTTTGGAATTGGAGACCTGGTGACGAAGATGACCGCGTTCAATGTTGGGAGCATGACGGTGAAGATGACCACTCCACCCGACTCACCCACCGAGAGAGAAGATGAACCATACCTGGTAGCAGATGTTATCCTAGGCGGCTACTGCAAACTCATCAACGCTGATAAACTAGAGGGCATAACAGTTCACTCACGATGGCTCAAACCTTACCGAACTTAAGATACTTGTGCTACCACTTTCCAAAGATCCTCCACACCTTAAAACGCCGTGCTCTATTTTTCCAGCGTGTTTCCTTTTATAGTTTCATGTCATATTTATAATTCCTCCATAAAATGATTGCAATACTTGCATTCATAGTTAGGGTTTCAATTTTCAATTTTCAATTGAAGCATTATTTTCATCCGAGAACCTCTTTACTCCTAAAAACACAAAATCCCGAGTCACCTAAATCAACCTATCGAAACAAGAAAGGAAACCCTAAGCAAACATCTCACGGAAAGAAGGAAATAGAACGTGTGCACTAAAGGAAAATGATTTGAGCCATCTCGCCCCAACAAAGCCAGGAAGATCTTGCATCAGAGCACAGTCCGTAAATGTTGTCATGATAATTACTTTTTTATCACTAAGGGTTACGTGTGAAGGCGCACCCTTGCGCCCGAGAAAGTTCTTGCTGCGATCTTGACAAAGGATTATAAAAGAAAACTTTATTCAAATAATCAAATGGAGGAAAAACCTTGAACCCGCCGCCACCGAGTACAAGGAAGATGTTCAAGCGTACAAAATAAGAAGAAAGAATAAAAGAAGTTTTAGCCGTCAAGAGGATCGACATCGCCGCACCACTGTCGGGTTACGCTTCGCGCCGCCACCTATTGATGCTCCTCCCTTCGAATCTACCTCACCTGCTTCATCGAGACATCTCCGCAGCAGCAGCCGCATTCCATTCCAACATCATCAGTGGGAGCATTTAAAAGCGCATCAACATTAGGAGCCGTACCAATTGCTTTCAGGTTTTCAGGTTCCTCTGTGTCGGAGTCAAGAATTATCACGCCGTCCTGAACCGGGTAATCACACTTGCCTTCATTCGGAGGTCGTTCATGCTCAACTCTCCGCCTCTTCAACCGCGCCGCAAATCTCTCGCCCTTACGCTTACTAGTGTCTCGCAGCGTTTCCTCGCGCCTCCGCCTCGCTCCTCCATGTCAATTGCAGCTGAAAGTACACAGATACGTCCTCTGACAATACGAAGGTGGGAGATAGACATCCCTTGTATAGCACGGCCGACTTCGCGAAGTGGAAGATCAATCCTAGCCATTACTTCTTCGTGCGTATGGTTTTCGGGCTTGTCGACTTCAAAACTTCTTTTCGGGGAAGCAAGAATGAGCGTCCACCGCTTCCATGATAAACCGCAAAGGAGAGGGAGTTATGAGCACGCAAAAAAAAAAAAAAAAAGGAGGAGATCATCAAATCCATCGATCGTTAATCGTAAAATCGAGCAAGCAGACTCGAGATATAGAATAAACGACCACGTGAGACGATTCTTTATAATCTCACAAGTCGACGTAATCCCGAGAAGGAAAAGGAGTCTTTACTTACCACCTATGAAGGCTGCTAATTCGGGATAACAATCGACGAGGCTTATCGATATACCCGAGGAGAGCCGTGTATGGTGAAGGAAGTACACCGAAGAAGTGGCCGAGCTCAAATATGCACAAGAGGAACCAGAGCGACTCACCGGACCAAGTCCTATTTCCTTCGCATCCTTAATCGAACCAACCAATTCCGTGGAAACGCCCGACAATGTGAAACTATCCAAGTAAATATGTATTCACTCTAGCTTGGTCATTTCGTATGTCACCATCTCATGCCTACCACACAATAGTGTAACCATTATGTGCTAGGCAGGGGACTTAATGTTGATGGTGGATTTTCGTTTAAGGTTAAATTTGTAAATAACCGGAAAACTCATGCGCTGACATCTTGTAAAAGATAAAGCCATTTATAAAGTGTTGGATACTCCCTCACTTAATTCACCAAGAATGGAGCATGTAGCAACAATCCCATTCTCGTGAATACATGAAATTCCTCCAGTGTTGGAGCATGTGGCAAAAATCCCTTCCCGTGAATTTCATATCAGCTTTGTATTTCCAAAGACTCATTATCGGTGTGGCATGACGACCGAGTGTTACTCTTACGAGTAACACGAACCTCCAAGCACTATAATGAAACCATGTACGAAATAACCCGTGCGATTCTCGGTGTTATACTAGCCCGAGCCCTCGGTGTGTTATACTAGCCCGATTGAGCCCCTATCGGTGTGTTATACTAGCCCGATTGAGCATTCAAGACCGACCATATCAGTCCGGATATGATTCGATCGCAGATCATCCAACTCCACAAGCATGATTGGATGACCCCCGCATCAATTCCATCACCCCAAGCGTGTATGGAATACACACAGCCGACCCCGCATGGTCGACCATTGGCCTTCGCTTGCCAAGAAATCGTCCATACCAAGCATTATGGACGGAAAAACCCTAAATTAGGGTTTGCGGCATATTACATGTGCCGCAAAACGGTCTCAACCATCCATCTTCGCAGGTATAGATGGAGGGTGTAGATGTAGACTCAAAGGGCCCTGAGCATGTCGACACAATCACCTTGTGACCGCCTACACACTTGACCAATCGGTCAAAACCAACCATGATTGGTCACAACAAATTCGTCCGCCTAAAAGAGCATGGTCGCACGGCTTTGAAAGCCAAAATTAGGGTTCAAGCCATCACGCGCGTCCATCTTCTCCGGCACGAATGGAGGGTCACAGATTAGATTAAGCAGTCCGGTTATACCAAGCATGACCACCGTGGGCCCATCTACCTCCTCATGCGGTCGGCCAAGGCATATCATGCCTGGTTAACCCCAAAACGCCCGTCAAACTTGTGTGGTTACACCTCCCATTGCAAACTAATCTTGACCACTCAACTTCACCGGATGAATTGAGTGGCATAGATCACGTTTTCATGGGACGGTGAGACATGGGCGTGAACACCAGCCTACCACCTACACGCTAGAGTGACCGACCAAGACCGACCAAGGAAAGTTGTCTTGGAACGTGTGCGGGAATATCACTCGGTTACCAATTCCTTTGCGGTAAGAGATTTGCCCAAACCGATCTCAACCACTCCTCTTTGCCTGGCCAAATTGAGTGGCCCAGATCGCGCTTTCATGAGGGAACGGAATACAGGCGCCTACACCATCATGCCATCAACACGCATGTATGGTCGGTCCTCTCCAAAATCCTTCCCATGCTTGGTTTTGACCAAGCGAGTGATGCTTGCACACCTCTTCAAAAACCCTAGTATTCATTAACGGTCACGGATGAGTGTCTCAAACATCATCTCATCCGTTAAACTTCACCCGCCTTGGTTATATAACCCCGGTCAGGAGTTATTTGGTTAGTGAGGAGTCATTACCCATCACTTTACCACACCGCAATGCGGTACTCGCATAAAATACACACGATACTTCACAAGTATCGACTTTCTCGAATAACGCAGTTATTCAATTCAAAGATTACATGCTATCTTTCGTGGATCCATGATCCATATTCCAGACATCAATCATGTCACAAATCGGGGGATACATACGGGGTATTGGTCTGGCGGTTTACAGGCGTGCAGCGTGCAACGCGCCATCACAAGAACGTGTTAGGAAGTCATGGACGGTTAGAGATGAACATGAGAAGTGGGCAAGACTCGGTCGACGCACAACTCCACTACTCCATCACTCCACTTCCTCCACTTCCCACGAGAGACGTGAATGAGGCTCAATGACTTGTATAAATAGGTTCTCCGCCCTATTTCAAACAACAACACAAGTTCGCACGAGACAGAAAAACCAAGTGTTAATACAAATCGTATTCAAACACCCGTGAGCCTGCTTGCATCAACCGCAAGCCTCGCTCATCTTTCGTTATAAGTCATAAGCAAGCCAACACCTTCACAATCTCAACACCTTCTTCGCTTCCTCCCTAAGATCAACCCCATCTCCTTCACTTTGTGACCGAAACAAGTCCGGGAACGGCCATTTCTTGGTTTAGGTAGGACTTGCCTGCATTGATCTCTCGAATCTACAAGCACTCACCGCGCAGTGCATTTGTTTAAAGGTTTAAATTCATTCCTCATCCACACCCCAAATTACCAAATTCTGCAGGAGTAGTTTTCACCCATAAACAGCAACAAATACAAGTTAGATACCATATATATGTGGGAACCGATCCTAGTACCTAGTCAACCGAATTTTGGAAAGCTAGTGTGACTAAATCCAGTACTCACATGGAGGGAGAACAGAAACTTGTTTTTGTAGAACCGTGAAACCCATGATTGGTGATTGAGTGTTCTTAATCAATCACATAGTTCTTGGAAGTCAGATGAACCAATTCTAAACTTGTTTGGAAGTGTGGCAAATCGATTCCAAGATTGTAAAAAATGAAAGATGATTTACTAAGTTAAGATGTTGAGATACTTTGAACATGTGCAGTAACGCTTATCTTTTATTGTTCAAAGATATTCCTTAATAGATAAAGGAAAATTCCGGATCGAAAAATAAATTGAGAATCTTTTAATTAAGGTTTTTAATTTTATTTTTGGAAAATGAAAATTAGTAATGTGCATTTACTAGTTGGAGATTTTCTAAGAGATTTTCGGTCAATGTTTGGACAAAGCACATTCCAAGAATTATGGAAACCGAATTTGGAAATATATTGCATATCTTGAGAATATTTTCGGTTTTGGAAATTCCTTGGTGTCCAAACTTCCTTGGTCTATAAATATCAAATTTTGCATTTCAAGCAAACTAATCCTCAAAGCCAGCAAAACTACCTAGTTGTGTTGTTACTGATGGAGCCACCTATTCGGAGAGGAAAGTAACCTAATTAGGCGAAATCTCTTACGGCCGCTCGGTTTAAAGACTTCTTTGGGATTGAGAAGCTCTATTAGTACCATTGGTGGGAAACTAGATAATCGCGGTTTATTATTAGTTTTTGATTGATTTGATTGACTAATGGTTGGTGAAATTTGATTGCACCTAGTTTGTTTATGCTTGAGAATCTTCTCTTCTGATATAAGATTCACTCAAACTAGATCGAAGTTTCGACGGGGATCTTTAGACTGTTGTTAGTGCTAAAGACGATCTTGTGATAATCCATTGTTAACAGACTCCGTTCTGTGCGTGATTGATCATAAGAGATTCAAGTTGATTGTGTGCAGGTGTTTATTGAAGATCTAAGAAGATTTGAAGACGAAGAAGATTTCTGATTTGGGTTCATAATCTTTGGTGTGCACAATACTTGTTTCGGTTAAAGAGGATCCAACTATAATCGGTTTATCCTTGTGGTAGATTGGATCGATTAGTTGAGTAGATCGGCATCAATACAATTCTTTGTGATTCAAAGTATTGATTGAAAAATCTAGACAATTACTTTGGTAGTTGTTATTAGATAGATCTAAGGACCTGACAAAGAAGTTTATTGGGATAAAAGGAAGAGCCTTTTGTCGAACTCCCATCACTTGGTTGAAAAGAGTTGCTACCAAACAGATTTGTTGTTCCTTTACTGTTTGGAATACGAAATAAAGGAATTGTTCCAAGTACGTGACTTATTACAAGTTGGAGGCGTGGGAATACAGACGGAACTAGGTGAACTATAGGTTTAGTTGCTTGGTCTCAACTATACGAAGTTGGTTTGATTTTGTATAGCGGCTTAATCCTGAGAGTATTCAATTCTGGACAAGGTCCCGAGGTTTTTCTGCATTTGCGGTTTACTCGTTAACAAAATCTTGCTGTGTCATTTACTTTTATTTTCCTCAAATATAATTGTTGTTATTATAATTTAAAGTAAATTACATAAACGTTAATTCCTATTTACTTGATGGTAATCCTATTGTGTTTGGTTAATTTGGAACCTTTTATCAAGTAAACATACTTCGTTGTTTTATTGTCTCGATCTTGTATCCATAGTCAATCACACTAGTTATCTTGTTGTCTTATTGTCTCGATCTCGTATCCATAGACAATCACACGGAGTGTGCACCGATTGGTTGTATTGTCTCGACTCAGTCCATAGACAATCACTTTCGGATAAAGGACTTATAGGTGGAAAAGTTTTAGATTGAGGTATATTTTGGTACCCTCGTCTTTTCAGATTCTTTGTTAACAACTAAGTTTTTTATCAATAAAAAACCTAGTAAACTTTTTAACTATCGTAGTCCATTTCAAGTTCTTTTTGATATTATTCTTGATTAAAATTTGCTCAAAGTATTTGGTTGTAGTTGTTATCCAAATATGTATGCTTATAGATCCGATAAAATTAGTCCAATATCCATTAGGTATGTGTTCTTAGGATATAGTCCTATCTATAGAGCTTACAAATGTTTTGATCCTCTTACTAAAAAGACTTTTCTCTACACCAAATTCCCGGATTCGTAACATGAATTCGTAACGGCTTATGGGCCGTTACGAATTTCCCGTTACAAAAGGCCGTTACAAAAAATTCGTAACAGGCTGAAGCCGTTACTAAATTTTCAAAAATTAGTAACAGAGCTAAGCCGTTACGAATTTTTTTTTAGGCGTGCCACTCACACACTTGGTCACACATGGGCCGTAACACTTGGAATTGGTGTGTGTGGCATTCACATGCGTGCTTTCTACCCTTCCATCTACACCGTCTATGCCCAAACTGATATCTATATCCTTCATTCTATTCTCGAGATGCATCTAAAACCCTAGATTTTATACCCACTACACATTACTATCTCTTATCTCTTTCTCTCTGCCTCATCGTCCCTCTTCCTCTCTCTTTCATTGTTCCTCTTCATCTCTCTCGATCTCTCAGAAGAAACAGGGCCGAAGAGAAACTCATTTCTCTTCTTCTTGTTCTTCTTTTTCTTCGATGTTCTTCGTTTTTTCGCATCCCAACTTCTTATTTTTCACTGTTCTTCGTTTTTTTTCTTCTCAAAAGCATGAACTGAGAAATCGTTCATATCAATTAAGAAGAAATCTGGAGAAGTCAATGGATCAGGAAGGTGTTACTGAGGGTGTGAATTTGATTTTTGTTAGGGTTCTTATTGATTGAAGAAAGACGAATCAGTAAGAAATAAAATTAGGGTTTCTGGAGTTTGTATTGAGTTTGTGCAAAATCGAAGGAGGTATTGGTGGATTGAATAACAGAAGAAGGAGATGGTGGAGATGTATTGACTCGGGTTATAAAGGCTAGGGTGAATCAGAGAGAGGAAGTTAGGTTTGGAAAATTATTTAAGATGAGGTCGATGGCTAGGGTTTAAAGTGATGATGCAGAAGCTCAATTGAGGCAAAACAAGGAATCAAGATCAAGTAATTCATTCTAGGAATTTGATTTAAGGTAAACTTTCTTTACCTAATAGAAGTCTGTTATGTTCTGTGAATTATGATTGTGTTTATCATCTGTTCATTTAAGCATTACTGTGAATCTGTGATAGCTATAATTTAGATATTATGAACCATGAATTCCATGACTACTATAAAGGAGAGTTAGTGTTTGTGTTAATTTGCAGAAACAACAAAGAAATTGAATCTGCTGTGAGAAATGAAGTTGTTGAACTAGGGTTTCTGTGGTGTTGAATTCCAGATCTCAGATGATGGTTTTTCTTTCATTTCTGGTTAGAATTAGGAGATGGGTTTGTTGGTGGTTTGTGAGAGATGCATGTAATAACTCACTCTGTAATTAGACTACTATTCACAATCCAAAATATTTCTCGGGCTTAACTAGGTGGCCTAGCTAGTTTATGTTTGGTTAGTATAAAAACGTTGTCGTAATTAGAACTTGCTAGGCGTATGGGTGTAGAAACTTTTGCAAGAAATATTGAATAGTAACTTAAAGGATAGGGTCAAGAGAATATAGTAACTTAAGAAAGAAAGAAAAAAACAGAAAAGTGAACAGGGGAGGTGGGTTATTTGAGGATTGAGTAAGAAGAAGAAATTTAACTGGATCTCAATGTTCAAAACTAAGGTAAGAGCTAAACCCTTTTCAATTGTTTTGAGATTTAGGTAAGTAAATCTGAAAACAACAATTCTCAGTTTCTATGCCAAAGGGATGGCACCTAATTGCTCGATGAAATTCTTAGCTAAAGGGGATGTGTGTTAGACTAGTTTGATAGCTACTTTAACTCTCATGGAAATGTAAATAGCTTAAGGATACTTTTTACCAAATGAAGCTCTAACTGTAGTTAACGAATTGATTTAAGTTTTCTTAATTTCGTACATAGACTATCACTTAAACATGTCCGTAGGAGACTGGGTTCTGTAAGTATTTGAACTTTGATTTTTCAGTGGACTAGCCCTGTCATGTTTATTTGAATTAGGTGTATATTGCTTCTTATGAATTGTAGAGATGGCCAAGGTGAGTTAGGGTCATTATGCGAAGTAAGAAAGGTAAGGTCATGTAGTCTTTTGTACTAACATTCTTGTAGGATCAGAATATCGCGACATCAATACTTCGCGAGATTAATAAATAACGATATTGCGAGGGAGTCACAGAGAAGTAAAATAAATGACGCAATGAATGACGACAGCCAGAACATGAGAAGAATGTGAAGACTGTAGTTGCAGGATTTCCCACACTACACCCCTCACTATATCTTGATAATAATTTCTAGATCTAAACTTATTAATCACCTAAATCTCAAAATATAAGTGCTAGAAATTTAAATAGACACATAAGATTTTTTACGTGGTTCGATCAATGTGATCTACATCCACGATTCTTCACTATGATTATTGAGGTTACATTTGAATTACATTGAGAATCTCCATTAATGGATATTTTCTAGAGCTCTAAATCTAATTATTTGGGGAAGAAGATGATAAAGAAAAATAATCTCTCTCTCTCTCTAAAAATATCTCTCTCCAAAATTATTCCTCTCCTTTCTCTCTCCCCTCTTCTCCTCTCTATATAGGTGTTTACATAATGGATGACAGCTCACATACAAATTTCATACTCTCGAGAGCTCTTTGATAATTTCGTAGGCTCTCGCTACCTCCTCTCGAGACATTCTCTCGAGCCCTTTAATGATTTCGCAGGCTCTCGCTACCTCCTCTCGAGACATTCTCTCGAGCCCTTTAATGATTTCGCAGGCTCTCGCTACCTCCTCTCGAGACATTCTCTCGAGTCTTGCTACCTCCTCTCGAGACGTTCTCTCGAGTCTTGCTACCTCCTCTCGAGACGTTCTCTCGAGTCTTGCTACCTTCTCTCGAGACGTTCTCTCGAGCACTTGCTACCTTCTCGCGAGTTATGAAAAATAATGAATCTCGCAAGCTCTTCTCGCGAGTTAAGGAAATAATTGGATCTCGCATGCTAAGAAAATATGTTGTGCGATATTTGAATCCTACATCTTGCCTCTTTTTCCTTGAATATTGCTTGAAGAGCGATCTTTAAGGAAAAATCGTTTTTGTAGTAATCTTTGGTCTTTGTTGATGAAGGAATGAGCGGAAGAATACCGGACTTGAAAAGTACGTACTTGCCTCTATTCTTTTGCGAAGTTCAAGCTTTGAGAAGTATATATGAAGTATCGTTTCTTGAATTATGCGAAGTATGAAGTATCCTTGAAGAAGTATATGAAGTACTTAATCCTCGAAATATATATAAGAAGTATGAAGTATCCTTTGAGAAGTATAAGAAGTACTTAATCCTCTAAATGTAAGAAATATTGCGAATCCATCATGCGAAACTCTCGCTCCATGTTCTTTGCCTCATGCTATGCTCTATTCTTTCGCGAAGTTCTGAAACTTTGCGAAGTGGATAAGAAATATTAATCCTTGAAGTATAAGAAGTATTGCCTCTCTGCTCATGAAGTCATTATTCCATTTTTGGTGAGGATTCTTGTTGTTCATTGGTAAACATCTTCCTTGGAAACGATTCTTGCCGAGAAAATAAAGAACATCGCCGAGAAAATAAAGAACATAAAATGTTTTTTCGGTAATCCATTGTTGCCTCTGTTCTTTATCTACGAAGGTAGAATCGTTGAAAAAGTGTTGAATGAGTGAGTTATTTCTTCATTCTTATCTTTCCTCTATCTCCTGCGTTGTGCTCATGCGATAGTATAATCTCTTCATTGTTTTATGTTGAATTTTATCATTGCGACGAGGTCGCAGGTATCTCCATGAAAGGAGAAACCCACTTTTCTCGCCTTATCATTTCGGTAGTCTTTATTTTATCTCTTCTTGTCATGGACAAGGTCGCAGCCGCCTTTACATTTTCATGCAATGGCCCATTGACCTTGCCTTATCATTTTTGTGTGGTCTTCCAAGTTAGACCTCCCTAATTAGAGGTCTTCCCTCGCCACCTTTCATCGCGACAAAATCGCAGGACGTCTTTACACTTGCATGTAAAGACCCATTGATCTTGCCTTATCATTTTCCAAGTATTTTTGCCTCTCGCAGGATGTTTTAGTTGCGACAATATGACAGCCTAAATATCCTTGCGAACATAAAGCCCCATGACATTCGCCGCCGTGCGACGAAATCGCAGACGTCCGTACACTTTCGTGTAAAGACCCATTGATCTCGCCTTACCCTCGTTAGTATTATTGCCTCTCACAGATCATTGCACAAATATGACAAGCCTAAGTCTCCTTGCGAAAAACAAAGCCTCATGACATTTGCGTCTGTTTTTGACACCCCCCAATGGAGAGTGTCGCCCTTATCATCTCCCCCGGTTGCCCCTTCAAGGAGGCGAAACATCGGCCATACAAGACTAGCTCCTCCCATCCGGTCTTAACAACAACCAAGGTTGTTTTCGCACCCTTCTTATCCCTTATACCTATAGGTTTATGGTTACGAGACCGCACCCTAAGTGGAGTTTTCTTGGCGAGTGCAACATATGCCAAGACTTGCCATGAATGGCCAGGGTAGGTTCATCCATCCCGGGCACTCTGGCTCAACCGTGTACCTCGGCGCCTTGAGCATACACTGACTCCTAAGAAGAGACCCTCGGTCGCCCAACCAGGGTATAACCTACATATATAGTTGGGAATCCAAGGTACTCTCCTCCGGATAGGCTTTCATGGGCCCCAAATTTCCATGACTCAGGCTTCGGGAGCGGGTGTAACCTTCCCTCCGAGCCATGTCGAGAGATACCCCTTATATGACGCACTTTAGGTCTTACATTTGCCTCTTACGAAATGTTATTCGCGAACTAGGGTGTACGCCATAAAGGTTCGTCCCATTCACTCACTAAATCATTTTTGTCAATTCATTCAATCATTCATTTTTGATTTTCTCTTCTCATTATCTTTGCGAAATTATCGCATGTCTTCATTCTTTCATTCATCCGTTCATTCATTCTTTCATTTCTGTCATTTCTTTCATTCATTCTCATAATATCATATCATTTGCGATTTGTTGCTGTTGTTGTCTCTTGCGAAGTATATGATTTGCTTGCGAAACTATCATCCTTGAAATGTACAAACATCGCACAAAATATAATTATCCCGCAGCAAAAAGAAGTAGACGAAGATGACTTCTCGCAAAGAAAATTTGTTTGAAGCAATCATTTGCGAAGTGTATGTTCGTGTAGTAAATGTTAGCAAGGTAAACATCTGCAAAGCAAAAAATTCAGTGCGAAGGGGAAGACTCGAACTCGCGACCTTATACTCGCATTCTACCTCCCAAACCAACTGTGCTAGCCCCTGTTTTGTGAGAGAATGGAACCACACCGGCTACTTATCAATTTAAGCTGTTACGAGATTCTGTTGTGTGTATGCGAGATTGAATGCATGACCTCCGGCTCATACTCTATCCCTTTGACCATCTGTGCAAACTTTATTTGTGTTGGCCTGTAGTTATCTTCGCAGAAGTTATCTTAAAGTTTTTCTTTCAGTGGAACTCCTCTTGACATCTCTATCTTCTTTTAATGTAGGGATCATTCTTGTTAATTATTTGCTGGTGCTTGTTCTTCACTGGAATTGCTTTACTTTGCGAGACAAAGAAGAGAGTTGATGATGCTTTATTCATCATAAGCTACATGCGATTAGAGATTTGCTGCTGTCCCCAGTCTGCTACAACTTGCATGTTGAGATGAAATCTTCATGGTTTGATTTGCTATGTAATCTTCAGCTGAGTAGTCCTCGCTGACGGATTATTTTCAGTTTTTTTGGCGGCCTTGTTCGTCTCAGATGGTTTTATTCTCTTCGCTACTTCCTCGCTGGTCCCTTTCTAATCCATTCCTTTGCTCCTCGCAGGTTCTATATTCCTTTGTTGGTCTCCCACCGAGCTTTTCCTCACTATGCCCTTCTTCCACGATTGAACTTCGCTGGAATCTTCCTTTTCATCATCTATTATCTCCCAATGGGTTTGTAGATAATTCTTCTTGCTGTTCTTTCTCCGTCTCTGTTACTTTAGATGATTTTTTCGCATTTCCCTCTTCTTTGCTATGTTCCCATCCTCGCAGAGCTGTTTTCTCTTTTCCTTGTGATATGTTGCTCCTTGTTCTTTTTCTCTTGGTGTTCTTCATTGAACCCTTATGATGGTTTTGCCTGCTACAGTAATTGTAAGTGCTCTTCTTTTATTCATTAGACCGCATCTTCTTCATCTCTGTTATTTGTTGAAACTCATCTTTAATAGTGTTTCATGGTACCACTCTAATGATCTTTCTTTGCTGCGATGACTGCGTTTGCTCAGCAGTGATTGAAACTTAAGATTCAAATACTCTCTGTTGGCGTCGTTGCTGTTCATTTGGTGCTATAGTGGGAGACGTAACTTGTGTTGCGGACTGATGTTCCCTTCGCATAGTATTGATAGCTCCTTCGCATACACCTGTAAATATTTGCTCCTTTCTTTCATCTGTGCGTATGTTACCTTCATGTGAGCTTATGACATCACTCCTTGGTTGCGTTGTCTTTGCGGTTTACTTCGCATGTAGCTTTATCTCCTAATCCGGTTGATTGTTGATTGTTTCCTTTTAGTTGCTTTATCCTAACTTTTCTTCTTTGCTGCAATGTTACAGCAGTTTGATTCGCTGCTTGGAATCAAAAATGTTTTGGAAAGTTCTTCCAATATATAAAGCTTCACAATCTCTTCCCTCTTCGTTAATTGCCGCAGATGAAAGTAAACTAATATCTCCATTCGCAGTTGATGAAGCTGCTTTGACAAGTAATCACACAAACTAAATTTTCACTGCCAATTTTCTTCACGGACGTAATTCATTTCTTCATTCCTTATTTACAAATCATCTATTGCTCATTAAACTGCGCCTAATATTTCCCATTTGTCATTGGCGAGATAGGAATTTTTTTTTTTTTTTTTTTTTTGTCTTCGTTTGCTTTAATGGAAAAGGCAATCCACGGTTTCTTTCTTCTTTGCGTCTTTCTTCACCTGTTCGGCTTTGAACCTTTATTGTGTGTTGCTCTCTTCTTCCTTCGCGAGCTAAATCTCCCAAAAGTTGGTGGAGCTCCAAGCCTTAACTTTATCTTTACTATTTAGGTGCGTTCCTTTCGCATTTGACTATGTCCATTTCTTTCGCCTCTTTCTCCTTCATTTCTTGTCTGTTAGCATGCTGTGTAGATTTTTCTTCACAATGAACTTCTGAATTTCGCCCCGTCCTAATTGGTTTCTTTTCTACTTTGTCAAAGCCTGCAAAAGAGACAAATGAGAAGACTTATATTTATTTGTTCGCGAAGACTTCGCTACGGTGTATTATTTCTTATCCTTTGTCTTTGTTGTGCAATTGATAAGATGGGGTTGATGACGATCCTTGTGTTGCTGATTATACTTTCCTCCATCTGCAATATCTTTCCTCTTTGGTCTTATTTATCTGCAAATTCCTTCACACCATCTTTGCTCTTTATATCATCGCCCTTCACTGGATTGTTGTTAGTATATCGTCTTTCCCATTGCTTTGGTTCTAGTGTAATCATCTCTTTACTTCGCTACTGTCAAAGTTGAGGTTGATTCTTTCGTAGGCTTTATCGATGATGTAGAGTAATTTCTTTGCCGTGGTTGGATTAGTGGTTGGAGTAATTCCTTCGCTGGTGATGTGGTTAACCTGATTTATTATTTTTCTGGCTTCGACGAGCTCGAGTTTGTTTGGAGCTTACGAGATGATATTGAGATTCAGTGATCAATTCAATTAGCATCTTTTTCTCAGCTGTATAATTACTTCCATGAAACAAATTTCTCTTTCCCCTTGTTATTGATAATTCATGTATTGAACGGGATTCGAGATTCATTCCCTGCGAGCAACCAAATCAATCACCATGAGTAGCATAATTCAGGTAGCAAGTTTTACATCAATTTCGTCAAATTGAAAATAAGGATAATCATCAAAAGCTTAACCATTTTTGTTTTACAGGAGAAATCCCCAAATTTAGATCTAAATTTAGAACTCAATATTTTCAAAATCTATTGAATGGATTTGTTAATTAAAGAGCCCCTGAACATGGATCTCTATACGAGTCTGGTTTTAGACCAAGATTTTGCAAAAGAATTTAGATTTTGTTGAAAAAGAAAAATGGTATTTGCGAACACTTTTCTCAAATATTTTGTTTCAAGACCCCAAATCTAAACATTTTGAATGAAAATAAAGAGATGAGAAGAAGATTCATCTTTTGGAATTGGTTTTTCGATGCAGCTTTGTTTGATTTCACCGATACTGTTGACATCTTACGCCCAATCTGCTACTGCTTTCCAATCACTATTGGTTTCCTACTGTAATTCCATATCTGCATGTTCCCTAATCCTCTTTTCTAACTCCGGTTGGTTATGTCTTTGATGATAAAGTCCTTTGCGTGCATAAGTTGAGTTCCATGCCTTTTGGCATTCCTTGCTTCGCTGGTACTGATGTCGAATATAATTTTGATTGACGTTGCTTTAGTTTCGCCTGAATTGTTGTTTTTGCCTTCGAATTCCAAGCTATTTTATCTCTTCTTCCTTTACTCTCCTGGATTTGGACCAATCATTAACAGCATCCGTTGCTTGAAAACTTAAATTATTTCTTGGAAACTTCTGTTTTTCCCCTTAAAGTTTATAGATCCAATTAAATTCGTCACCAACAGTAGTCAATTTTTCTAAATTTTCTTGAACCAACAAGATTCAATCCCTGTTTCTAGCGCATATGTAGTTGCAGGATTTCCCACACTACACCCCTCACTATATCTTGATAATAATTTCTAGATCTAAACTTATTAATCACCTAAATCTCAAAATATAAGTGCTAGAAATTTAAATAGACACATAAGATTTTTTACGTGGTTCGATCAATGTGATCTACATCCACGATTCTTCACTATGATTATTGAGGTTACATTTGAATTACATTGAGAATCTCCATTAATGGATATTTTCTAGAGCTCTAAATCTAATTATTTGGGGAAGAAGATGATAAAGAAAAATAATCTCTCTCTCTCTCTAAAAATATCTCTCTCCAAAATTATTCCTCTCCTTTCTCTCTCCTGCTCTCCTCTTTATATAGGTGTTTACATAATGGATGACAGCTCACATACAGCTCATACTCTCGAGAGCTCTTTGATAATTTCGTAGGCTCTCGCTACCTCCTCTCGAGACATTCTCTCGAGCCCTTTAATGATTTCGCAGGCTCTCGCTACCTCCTCTCGAGACATTCTCTCGAGCCCTTTAATGATTTCGCAGCTCTGCTACCTCCTCTCGAGACATTCTCTCGAGTCTTGCTACCTCCTCTCGAGACGTTCTCTCGAGTCTTGCTACCTCCTCTCGAGACGTTCTCTCGAGTCTTGCTACCTTCTCTCGAGACGTTCTCTCGAGCACTTGCTACCTTCTCGCGAGTTATGAAAAATAATGAATCTCGCAAGCTCTTCTCGCGAGTTAAGGAAATAATTGGATCTCGCATGCTAAGAAAATATGTTGTGCGATATTTGAATCCTACAAAGACTCAGCGAGATTTAGCAGTGTCGCGAGAATTGGTATATGTACACTTGCGATATTTCGCAAGACATTCCCGAAAATAAAGGACAACTTAGTCGTCATCCACGTGTACTACCCTATATAAAGGGTTGAGTAAGTCTCGTTGAGGGAGAGTTCTTTTGAATTGTTAAGCAAGTCTTTAGGAGAGAGAAATTTTTAGAGTGATTGTAATTCTTTAACTCATTTCTATTTCGTATTGTAAAGATTCAAACATTAAATCAATAGAAATCATAATCATTCATCTAAAAATGACTTAATTGTGTAAATTCTAATGAGGGGTGTAGTGTAGGATTTCCTGCAACTACATAATGGCGCTAGAAACAGGATTGAGTAGAGATCAACCTTGCAGGAATTGAAAGAATCAGGAGTAACAAGAAAGAAATTTCGCATAATTTTCAACAATTTACTAAAATTGAGAAATGGCTAGAAGAAGGAATGCATCAGAACAACCAACAATTGTAAGAAGAAGCGGGAGATTAGCTGGAGAAAGGAGAAATGAAGTAGGTGAACCATCAAGAATAAACGCAAGAGATAGAGAAGAAGGTCAAATTCAACCACCAATTCAACCAAAGACCAAATAGAGTAATAGATTATGATAGGGTGAGTGTGCATACATGGAGATCGATTCTATGGAAGAAAGAGAAGAAGTGCAACAATTGATAAATAATGGACAAGAGGAGAGAAATCGAGAAGAAATGGGAGAAACAACTCATAGAAATGAAGAAGTCAGCAGCATTAGAAGCATTGAGGCAAACAATACATGAAGAAAGGCGATTATAAGCGGAAGAACGTGCAAATTTGACAAGGCAAAACCATGAGTTAAGAATGGAAAATATGAGGTTGCAGAATAGAAGGTCGAGAAGTAATACCAAGTCAAGATCAGGATCGGTTAGAGATGATATGAGGAGAATATTACCTGTAGAAAATGTTAATGAAGAAAATCTAGAAAGAGAGCCAAATCTCGGTGAAGGATGCTTTAAAGAAGGGGAAGTGGTGTGTATTCCACGTCCTGAGATTTTACAGAATGACCAAAATGATGGAAATCAAGGAAATAGGCAGCAGAATAGTCCAATTGGTGAAGAAAATCAGGAAGAAGGAAGAAGAATACTGCATGGGAGAGAAACACATAGGAAACAAAAAGAGATTGAAGATGACATCGAAAAGCATTATATCGAACAAGCGCGTATAGCTTGCGAAAGGGAAAGATTAAGAGTAGAAATGGAAGAACGGGAATTGGAGGAAGCAATTCGGCAGAACAATCATGACAATCGAGAAAGAAGGCGCGAGCAAAATCGCAACAATGGAAATATCAATGAAGAATATGAAAGAATACAAAGGAGAACTGATAGACAACCAAGAAGAGAAAATGATAGATACAATGGTGTGCGAATTCGTGAACGAGATGAAGGAGAAAGTCGCAGAGAAAGAAGAGGAGAAAATGCTGAACAAGAAAATCAAGGTAGACATGAACGCAGAAGGAGAGAGGCAGAGCTAAAAAGACCAATAAATTCGAACCCTGATGTAAATGAACAAATCTTAAGAGAGTTGGCAGAGATGAGAGGAATGTTGAACAATAGAATAGGAGGAGGAAGAAGGCAATTGGATGAGGCCATCGAAGAGGCTACGAAAACCCCCTTTACACTAGAGGTGCAATTAGGAGGAATACCCCCAAAGTGCAATTTACCCGCATTAACCAACATTTTTGATGGAACAACTTGCGCAATACAACACATCAAAGCGTATGTGAGATGTATGCTACAGTGGGAAAATCATGACGCCATATTGTGCAAATATTTCGCATCAAGTTTAACAGGAGAAGCACTGAAATGGTTTGAGGGTTTACCAAGAAACACAATCACGTCATTCAACCATTTACAACCTATATTCTTAGGGGCATATATAAGTAACAACTCCTCGCGACCAAGAATTGAAGATGTATTTGGGCTGAAATAAAGAGTTGGCGAAAGTTTAAGACACTTGACTGTGAGATGGAAGACAATGTGTAGCGAGATGGCTGGACGAGTGGATGAAAGATATCTTATTTTATCATTCATAAACGCTATGTTCGCAACCAATTTGTTATATATTCAAATCTTTAGAGTCAAGAATACAATTACAATGACTGAGTTGCGAGAACTTCAGGAGGAATATATTGCTTTAGAGGAAAGGCAAAACGAGATGGAATCATACCCAGTTGCGAATACAAATTCAAATGCTGTGAATGCAAGCTTATTACCCAAGTTGATAAACACAGTGGCGAGCACTTCGCAAGGGCAACAAGAAAAGGTAATAGATGATGGACAGCCAAAGATAGTAGCTATGGGAAGCCGTGATCAGGAAGAGTTTGAAAGAGAAAGGAACTATTACAACCGTGGCGGCAATAACAAAATTCAAAGACTTGATCATCCACAAGAAACTTATGGAAGTCGAAGGCAGAATTATCATGGAGGGCAGCGAAGTCACAGAGTAGTGTGGGAGGAAATCAAAATGCCACCATTAAATACTAGTGTTGAAAAATATGGGAAGCTATACTCTTGATGGAAAACATACCTGCGCCATGGAACATGGGGAATGACCCACCACCAAGTGATAGAAGTCACGAGTTCTGTTCTTACCACCGCTTTCATGGACACTTAACAAATGACTGCAGAAATATAAAAAGAATCATCCTCAGAATGATTGACCAAGGAAAGCTGAGTCATTTTCTAAAAAGTGAAGAGAAGGTTCAACCATTACCACCACCGCCAGAAATGCACAGAATAAATTCAGCAAAGGGGAAAGAAACATTCGTAATAGAAGTTGGATCGAAAGCTAAAAATTTGTTTTGCAACTCCATTGTACACTCATACCGAACAATTGAAGATTTTCATGATAATGTTCTCAGTAGGGTTTTCGCGAGGGATGCTGATAATAAAGAAGTGATGAATATCGCGAAGACATCGCAGTTAAAAGAATGGCAAATGCAGATTATTTCTTTTACCACAGAAGAGATTCCTGAAGGCAGAGAGACGCATGATAGCCCATTGGTTGTAAAATTGGAAATTAATCCATAACTTGTAGATGGCGAAGACGATGAAGCAGAGAATTCCTGTGCGATCAATAGAATCTTAATTGATACGGGGAGCTCAGTAAACATTCTTTTCTACCATACTTACAAGACTATGGGTGGGAAAGATGAAGAATTGATACCTTCGACGTATAAAATATATGGTTTCAATGGCACAGCGAATAAGCCTAAAGGAGAAGTTCATATGAGAATACCTTTGCAAGGATTATCAACTGAAATTTTGTTCTGTGTAGTCGATGTGGAGTCCCCTTATAATGCATTGATCTAAGGCCATGGTTGCACGAAATTCAGGCGTAGCGTCGACTTATCATCGGTGTATAAAGTTTCCTCATCCTAGCGGTGTCGGAATTATAAAGGAGATTGACGGAAGGACAAAAATGCTATGAGATTGATGTGGAGAGTTGCGAGGAGAGAGCTGCAAAAAGAAAGGGGTGGAAGCAAAATACAAGAAGATGAACAAAGAAGAGAAAGGTTGATGGTGGATACCATAGATACAAGAGGTGAAGATACATTGCGAAGCAAGTGCATGAAAACAGTTGAAAATTATGATGGAAAGGAATCATTAAGAGATTTGAATGGTGCAGAGGCAGAGAGCAGCAGGAGCAAAAAGTGTAAGAAATGAATAAACAATAATTGAAGAAGAAATACGCGAGAATCTCTCCATCAAGAATGTATGAAAATCTGATTGAAGAATTGAAAAACAAAAATGAATAAATAAAGCAAGATTTTGCGATAGCTTCGCAAACAAAATGACAAGAGAAAACCAAAAATGAATGATTGAATGAATTAACAAAAATGAAAGAGTGAGTGGTAGGAGCTTATAAGTGTATTTTCTTACGTCTTATCTGCAAGTGCACAGAGCCTTTGGAGGCAGTGGCAAGCACAGGTCATTCCACAGAGAACTAATGTGTGCAAAGTTGTTCTAAGGCTTCTTAACTGTTTTCTAGTTGAGTGACACAAAATGGGAGATTTGTTTAAAGTCTTTACAACTGAGTTGGAGTTGTGACAGTGAACTCAAGATAAACTAAAAGTGGTAAGGTTTAAGGCACTAGGATTATCAAATCCACCCTATCTCAGATTATGGGATTCAACTAGTTTGAATGCTATTGTTCCTGTGGCAAATAAGGATAGTATGTCAACTCTATCACTTACCTAGGAGGTTTCACAGTGGATAACTCAATTACAGCTAATGTACTAACCTAGAGCACTAGTTGTCTAATCAAGCACAACTAGTCAAGAGAATTAGCAATAATACATAAAGCTTGAGCTGAAACACACTCAATATAATGTTAACCTAACTACAATGAATACAAGGCATTCATTGTGAGAGCATGATATTGAGATGTTAGAATTGAGCTTCTCTTATAATTTAAAGCATACAAAAACAATTCAATTCAAGTTGAACCACAGACACAGAGTTAGGGTTTCATTTTTAATCCTAGCAAAGTTGTTTAGAACATGTTAAACATAATAGCAGACTTCAAATTAAAATTACAAACTAAAACTATGAACCCTGAAATTGACTGTTTTCTCTTACATCCCAAAAAATGAATTTATAACTCACAATACATTTGTAATCTCACCAAAGACGCAAACCCAACCTCTTTTCTGCCTTGTCTTGCCTCTGAATCGCCCATGCGGGGTGGTTGGTGAAAACCCTAACTTCAATCATCTCAACCCTAGCTTCTAGGGTAAGTGAGAAGCTATGGATGGAGATGAGTGATGCGAGGGTGGCGGAGCAGGTACTGATGGAGTTGTTGGTGATGATAGGAGAGGTGATGATGGCTCTGCATCAGGTGAGGGAGGTGAAGGAGAAGGGATGGGTTCTGCAGAGGTATGGGAGAAGAAAGAGAAGAAGGAAGAGGAAATGGATTTGCTCGAGTGGGGGTATAGGTGTAGGAGGTTTCGTTGTGAGAAAGGGGCATCGAAGTTTGATGAGGAAGGCGGAGCGAGCATTGGATTTAGCCGGAGAAGATCCGAACGGTTGAGGAAGTATTGGGTTGATTTGGTGTTGAGCGGAGCATCGAGAAATAGATGTGAGCGAAGGAGCGACCGTAGGATGCATCTGGGCGAGATCTCAACGGCTCGGGATGAGCGGGTTCGGATCCGGGTCACGGGTCGGGTCAGCTCAAGCCCATGTCTTGTAGATGGGTTGCTCCTTGTTGGGTTGCAAGTTTGTTGCGCGCGCGGGCTTTGG
>JAJJWW010007656.1:0-25445 GCA_023531295.1 Papaver armeniacum
GGGGTTGTAAAATGAGTAATCACAAGTTTTCACAAGGGAAGGAGCATGCAAGGGTTGCAACCGATCACACAAGGGTGTAGATGGCTCAACAGGTCCAATGGTGAACTTGGCTATCCAAGTTAAACTTCGACTCACGGCCGAAGTGGAGAGTTGGGCATAGGGCAATGGAAGGTTAGGAGCTACAACCAAGAACACCCAATGGAAGTTAAGAGCGAGATGGAAACTAAGCACGTAGATTCGGGGGGCTTTACAAGGCTCAAGTTAGTATGCAATCGGGGTATTTAAGCTCGGTTATCACAGATTCATATGCGCAAAACCCTAGATATTGCGGGGTTGGATGCTCAGTAGGGTATCTAGCTTATTTTCATGCATTCATGCCAATAAATTCATGTGTATGTGACTTAGATCTATGTTGCGAGTTGTTATGCCATCAACTTAATTGACAGCAAGAATTCAAATTTGGATTTCCTGATTATGCTATTGTTTTGCTCAAACTCACGGCTTAAAGTGAGTTAAACTCAAGTCTTAAAAGCCCGGACTACGGTAAAAAGATGGCTAGTTCGGCCAATTTTCCAATGCCTGAACACACACAAACACCACAATTTAACACTGATTTTTCAAGTAACATCGAGATATGCGAGCAATTAGTTCAGACAATTAGAGATGGTTGCCTAGCGGTGGCTATCTTTGTCATGTGAACAAGGCTGCATTCAACTTGAGGTGCTAAGTAACAAAATATCGCACAGGTTGAGCAATATTCAGCAGGCTAAAAACAAACTGTGTACATGAGGATGCACAACTCGAGGACAATGCCTTGAGTTTACGTGCTTTGGTGATCCAAGACACAAATGCACAACTGTAACGATTGGTCAAGCAAGGTAACTAAGTTATCATGCAGGCCGGATGTCACCGATGCACACACGAGATCATTCATGCGGTGTATAGAATATAAAAGATTTGAGAATGACCAACCGGTTTAAGCCACAATGGTTGTGTTGCTATGCTCCTTGTCTTTCCTTGGATTGGCTCAGTGTACCACATGCACTGTTAGCTCAACAAAGATTTTAGTCCTCCGGGATGTGCGAGGTTAAGGCAAAGATAAAGAGTATTAATACAAGCTTGAGAGCAATTTGGATTGACCACAGGGAAAAAATACTATTCATTATGCTTTCTTGGTGACACACTATGCGTTAAGGATATGCAAAAATACTAGTATTATTTACAAAGCTACTAGAGAATGCAAATGATGAATCTTGCGAATGAGAAATTATACTAACTGACCTAAGTTACGGCTAAATTATGCTATAATGCAAGTGTAGCTGTTAAAGATGAGATGACTACAATGCAACAGACGGATGGCGGTTATGATAACAAAAAGAAGTTTAACTAAAAATGCAATGAACAGATGCAAAAAATGTAAAAGTTGCAGTAAAAACTAAACTTCATTTGAGTTATACTTCTTTAAGGGCTAAAATACAATAATACAAAGCAAATATGTACATGGATGGGTTGAAAAATAGTGAAACAAGCCAATAATCGACAGGGCACATGCCAAGTCCCCGGCAGCGGCGCCAAAAACTTGGTAGGCTTCTAAAGTGGTTTGATTTTAATGCCTACATGTTATAACTGCAAGTGCACATCGCCTGTTGGAGGCGTGGCAAGTCTGGTCGATCCCACGAGACTTGTGGTGATATATGTTGATCTAAGGCTTTGCTTACCGATTTCTGAAGTGATGAGATATATTTGGTGTTTGTCGATACGGACGAAGTTGAGTGTTATAACAATGAAGTAAAAATGAAATACAAACAAAGTGAGAGTAAAGGGGCACTAGGATTGTCAAATCCACCACTAAATCATGCTATGTGTTCAACTAAATGGAGCTTTCTTGTTCCTGTGGCAGACAAGGATAATGTGTCAAGATTATCACCTATCTAAGGAGTTTCACCTAATGATAACTCAATTATCAGCTAAGGTACTAACCTATAGCACTAGTTGTCTAATTAAGCACAACTAGTCAAGAGAATTAGCAAATATCTCTAAGGTTTGACTGAAGCATAACCAATACTGATTTTAGCCTAACTACAATGCATACATGGCATTCATTGTGAGAGTAAAGCATTGGAAAGCTAGAATTGAGATTATCTTTATATTTTAAGCATTCAAGAACACCCACACAAAGTAGAACAACATGACAGAGAATTGGGTTTCATTGAAATCCCTAGCAAACTATTTTTAGAACATGATTAAAACATAAAACAACTAAAATTGGTGCTACGGCTAGTCCAGGCATAAACTTAAACATCTAACTCCTCCTCTATTTATATATGCAAAGGTAAACCCTAAATCTCTCCAAAATGAGCAAATAATTGAAAACCCTCTTACCCAAATACCTAATTGGTTGTCTCCTCTGCTTGTGCGGCTCTGAGAACACCATACTCTGATTTTCCCTTAATTTGATGTAACCCTAACCTAATTCTTTCTATCTCTCTCTTAGCTCCTAGGGAAGAAGCTACGAAAGAGCTAGAGAGTGATTAGGAGGGGCGAAGATGGTGCGGCTGTTGCAGGGGTGGTTGTTCTTTGTGTCGGGGAGGTGATGGAGGTGGTGACTGCAATGGGTATGGGAGGAGAAGAAGAAGGTTTTCTATGATGTGGACGGGAGAGGAAGAAAGAGAAGATGGAGGAGAAATGGTTAGGTCGATGGGGGTATAGGTGTAGGCGAGTTTTGGTGTGAGGCGGGCGCGGGAGGACGATGGGAAGGGCGGAGCGAACGTTGGATGTGGTGCTAGCAATCTCAATGGCTCGGGGTGAACGGTTTGTTTCGGTGTTGAGCGGAGTATCAAGAGATGATGTATAGGAGTGCAACGAGCGTTGGATGCGAAGGATGAAGATCTAACGGCTCGGAAGAGACGGGCTCGGATCCAGGGTCGTGGGTCGGATCTTGGATAGCTTGGGCCCATGTCTTGTAGATGGGTTGCTCCTTGTTGAGTTGCAACCGTTGCGCGCGCGAGCTTTGGCTTTCTGCTCCATAGACGCTCGACTCCACTTCTTCGCTCTTTTGGCTTCTCAATTTCTCCGAGCTTTATTTATTACCTAAAACACAAAATTAATTAATACAAATATCTATTCTTGAAAACAAAGAAAACATGAGAATGGAATAATATCCGAGTTTTCGAACACAAAAGATGAGTTAAATGCCAATAAATAGATGTAGAAATATGCAATATTTGGCACTCATCGGTGGCATTATTCATTTGTTGTTCATTTGCTACATCTGTGGGAGTTTATATCTACATTGTGCTGAATCGTGATGAATGTATGATCATGAATGATATCCTGGCACGATATCTACACACCGTGCACGACTGTGAAAATTGAGGTCAATTTGAACCGATTGACACTCTGTGGCATGCCAAATGTTTTGTAAAGTGTTGAACCAATTGTCTGTTGCATCTCATGCATCATTGAAGCATAGTCACTCGAAAAATTGTGTTGCATTTGTGACATCATGCATATTACAATTGTAGCATCTCGTGCATCTATGAACCAATACGTGTAACTGTGTGAGCCTTTGGTGCTTGAATGAATGTTAAGTAGCGGGAATTGTGTTAGCATGATTGCTAGTTGTATTTCACACACAAACTAAAGACATGCTTCACCTTGAGTGAGCATAACCCATCCGCCCTGTGCACCTCGCACAATTTTGCTTTTCTTGTGCACACGAGAAGCAGATCTTGTGCACTCTCCGAGCTGACAACAAAAATCACTCCCGTGTGCTTGAAATGGTGTGTCACTTGTGTGATTTTTGATCATCTGTGTTGAAATTGATTGGTTGTATGCATGTTAACCTGCTTGATGTGTGCTAGATTATGGATGTTTCTTTTTGAGTTCAAATTGAGTTGCTAGACCATGTCAGGATTTTGGTTTGCAACTGGGGATGAAAACAAATCCATCAGAGAACATGCTTATGGGCATGCTTCACAATATGAACCACCCACGAGACCATGAGGTCACTAGTTTTAGGGATTATTATGAACCTTTTATAGGTCATGAGCCTCATTATGCAAACCCTAATAATTATTCACACATGTGTCATCAACCGCCATGGGAGGTTGAACAATGCTATCCTCAATGAACCCTTGTATGCGGTCGATAATGGAGGATATCAAACTCATAGGGCAAAACAACGCTATACTTGAATGGAAAGCATTGCATGATCATCCATATAGCAACATGTCCGAATTTCCCTTCTCTAGTGAACCTTGTGCACAACCATGTTATGACTACTCCTGAAACAAGGATACCCACTATTGAAGACTCCTTCAATTGAGCGACTTAACATGTTCTTAAGGATGAATCTCGATCATTTACAAAATGTAGAAAGGAGTATGCCCATAGTCAACCCACTAATGTTGAATATGAACATCACATGTAGAAAATAAGTTGACTGAAAACACCAATGATGTTAATAGGGATGAGTATGCATATTACTCGGATGATGAATATGATGTTAGAAGAGCATGTGTATCTTGAAAATATGGGTTCGTAGACGTTAAGCGCCTCTCACGCGAACCTTATGAATGATGTTTCTTCTAATATTCAATCCATACGAGACATGTGATCTTCAATTGGGGTTTGAACAATTGTTCGCTGAAAATGAGCATGCTACACAACTTGTTTGTGACTTAAGAAAGGATGAATCTTTTGTTGACACTAATGTTCTTATGGATCATGATGTTATTTTTTGTGTACGATTCCTCGCCCATGTCACAATATGTTGCCCCCTCTGATTTGCCTATGCATGACACAAAGCTTTTGGATAATGATGATTATGACATGGAGATTGATGAATTGTTCATGCAAGTGAGCATGAGTTACCTTTGTCTGACTTTAGGAAAGTGTGTAATGGTGCAAATGATCTTATACACAAAAACAACTTAGATGTACCTACTTTCTTTCCTAAGTCACAGATTGAAACTCCTCCACCAAACCTGGATGTGGTTTGTCACAAAATATCTAAACCAACTATTCTCGAGAGTTCCTAATCTAGGCCTAGAACTTTGTGCTTCCCAAGTCCTCTTGGACTATTTTTGCATCAAAGTATAACACCTTTAGGGAACCACGGTTGGAATGTGTATGTCACTTTGTTCTTAGCAAAACTCATTTTGAACTAGACCTAGTGCATGATCTCGCCTTTAAAATTGCAAGATTTTGTGTTCAAAAGCACATATGTTGACAAGTTTAGGTTTGGGGGAAAATCATTCACTTATACAATCTTACTTACGCTCTCATGTTATATTTGTGTAAGGTTGTTGATGTCTCTGCATATCTTCTTTTGGGTTGATCCTCAACTCTTTAGATTGTTGGTGTATGGTGAATTTTTCTTGTATATAATCCAAGTAGGGCTTGTTAAATTTTCTATCTTGAATCGGTTGAGTCTTCTTTTTTATTGTGCTAATCCAATAAGATCTCGTAATGTTGGATTCTAGCCTTGACTAATGAAGTTCTAACCTTGCTCCCGCCGACATCCAGTAATCTCTTCCCTTTTCTCTACTCAACATAGTTCTCTTGGTATGTGACTTTTTGAATTCTTATCATCTCTGTTGACACATTGAGGACAATGTTTGATTTAGGTTTGGGGTGCATTTGCATATAGAGTTTTTAGTCTTTTATTTCAAAAAAAAAAAAACTCTTTGTAAATACTTGCATAAAAACCTCCAACTTTTAGAGATTTTAGAGTCACTAGCATGCTTCTAGATATGTTTACATAGAGAATCTGACCGAAATAACGAGGAACTTGGAAATCTTGGAGAACACAATCGGGTTTCTTAGCTGATTAGAGCGTTAAAGTTGGATTTAACCATACCGGGGGGCGAATTAGGTGTTGTTTAGATATTCGGTAGTAGAATTGTGATCACCCATAGTGGAGACTACCCATTTTACATCAAGGAGGCACCGACCTTCATTTTTGTGACTTTCTAAAAAAAAATCATTAGAGTGTGTGTCACCGTACGTCAATTCCGGGTAGGAATGGTGAGATACCCAACTTCGCACCACTTTCAAAGCACTATTTTTGATCTCTTGAGTGCTAATTTTGTCAATCATGAGGGTGACGTTTAAAGATGAAAACTCCTTCTTGTAGTTCGATTTAAGATTAGCATCACTCTCTCCCTCTCAACAACATCCTGAGATTCATAGAAACACATCATCGTCGGCAAGTGGAGCGTCATCAGAATATTTGAAGAAAAGTTGAAATAGTCCAAGGTTTACATGCAACAATTCAAAGAAAAGAAAATAGGATGAGAATTAATGAAGTTTGTGAAATCAAGACAATACAAGTGTGGAAAATTGAGTTTTATTGTTATTACTATTTCAAGATTAATGTTGAAAAAAAAAAATGTTTGTCAAGTTTTTGTGAAGTTCAGAAGTTCATCATCAGCTATTGAAGACCGAAGATTGAAGACGTTTCTATGAATGCCGAGAGAGTGATATTAATTGCCGATCGGGTGAGAAGGTAAGTGAGTACTCCCATCCTTGCTAATGGTTGATTTCCTTTCTTAGAGATCATCAAAAAAGAATTGTTAAGAATTGCAATCAATACTTTTAATCACAAAGAATTGTATTGATGTCGATCTACACGACTAATCAATCCAATCTACCACAAGAATAAATCGATTATAGTTGGATCCTCTTATACGAAACAAGTATTGTGCACACCAAAGATTATGAACCCAAAATCGTAAATCTTAAATATCTTTTTTGTCTTCAAATCTTCTTAGATCTTCAATAAACACCGCACACAACAACTTGAATCTCTTGTGATCAATCACGCACGTAACTGAGTCATTAACAATGGATTATCATAAGATCGTCTTTAGCACTAACAAATGATAAAGATCCCCTGTCGAAACTTCGATCTAGTTTGAGTGAATCTTATATCGAAGAGAAGATTCTCAAGCATAAACAAACTAGGTGCAATCAAAGTTCAACCACCGTTAGTCAATCAAACAAGATAAACCACAATTATCTAGTTTCCCACCAACGTACTCGTAGAGCTTCTCAATACCAAAGAAAACTTTAAACCGAGCGGCCTTAAGAGATTTCGCATAATTAGGTTACTCTCCTCTCCGAATAGGGCGGCTACACTAGTAACAACACAACCGAGGAAGTTTGTCACGAAGGATTAGTTTGCTAGAAATGCAAACTTCAAGTATTTATAGACAAGGAAGTTTGGACACCAAGGAATTTCCAAAACCGACAATATTCTCAAAGATATTCAATATATACCAAATTCGGTTCCCATAATTCTTGGAAATGCTCTGTCCAAAATAATGACCGAAAATCTCTTTGGAAAATCTTTAACTAGTAGATGCACATTACTAATATATTATTTTCCTAAAATAAAATTAAGACCTTAATTAAAAGATTCTTAACTTATTTATGTTTCGATCCCGATATTTTCTTCCAGTAGCTATTAAGGAATAACTTTGAACAATAAAAGATAAACATTCCGCCTGTGTTCAAAGTGTGTCGACATCCTTACTTTGTAAATCCTCTTTCGTATTTACAACCTTGAAACCGATTTGCCACCCTCCAAACAAGTTTAGAATTGGTTCATCTAACTTTCAAGAACTATGTGATTGTGGAAAAGCGGGGGTACAACAACCACACCCAATATTTCCCTTAGCAATCAGTATGGACAAACTCCAATATACTTTTAAGAGAATCAATAAGACTCAATCTATAAAAAGTATATCAAAGAGTTTTATCTCTCTTTCTTGATTCAATTCTTTCTCAAGCAAATAGAAATCATGAGTCTAATTGAATACAAGAGAAATCACTTGAACGGTACCAAAGACCAATGTTCAAGGATCAATCAATTTCAATCAACAACCAAAGGTCGGATTTCCAATTGATTGATTCAAACGCACAACTCCGTGATATTTCAATTATATAACAAAATATAATTAGAAAAGAAATAACATAGACATCGATGAGTGCCAAATATTGCATATTTCTATACCTTTTATTGGCATTTAACTCATCTTTGTGCTCTTAAATCGAGATATTATCCCAAATTCGTATTTTCCCGTTTTCAAGAATAAATATTAGTACTAATTAATTTTTTGTGTTTTTAGGTAGTAAATAAAGCTCGGGAGAAATTGAGGAGCCAAAAGAGCAAAGAATTGGAGACGAGCGTCTATGGAGCAAAAAGCCAAAGCCCGCGTGCGCATCGGTTGCAACCCAACAAGAGGCAACCCAACTTACAAAACATGGGCTTGAGCTATCTAAGACCCGGACCATAACCGGATCAAGCCCGTTCCATCTCGAGCCGTGAGATCTCGCCCATTTGCATCGACGGCCGCATCGCCCACGATCGGTCTTCCCCCGAATCCGATGGTCGCTCCACCCTAGGCATCATCTCTTCTTGCTCTCGCTCACAACGAAACCATCAACCCCCTTACCCATCGATCAAACACTCATTTTCTCATTCATTTTCTCTTTCTCTCCCGACAACACTTGCAGAGCTCTCCCATACCTCCTTCACCCGACCAAAGAGCCGATTTCGCCACCACCATCTCGTCCCCGACAACACCAAGACTAACAACCTACACCGGCAGCCTCAGTTCCCCTTCTCTCCAGGTCTAGTCATCTCCTTCATAGCTTCTCCCAAAACCATAGAAGCTAGGTTTGATATAACTAGAGCTAGGGTTTCCCCAATAATCAATTGATGGAGCTCGAGAGACGAATTAGCAAGAGGGGACAAATCGATTCAAACAAGTTTGGGTGAGAGGTCTTTGTTTGATTTCCAATTTGAATTGAGTTAGGGTTTTGCATGTATAAATAGAAAGAAGCTGTGTATGTGAATGCTCATGCCCTGGATTAGAGAGCACCAACTTTAGTTTAATTTATGTTTTAAGTTTTAATTATGTTCTAAGTTAATTTACTAGGGTGTTGATGAAACCCCTAATTTTCTGTCAAGCATATCTATCTTTGATTGTATTCTTGCTTTGAGTTATAATTTGTTAGGAGTAGTAATTAATCGATAAGCTTATGAGCACGTGATGAGTTGTACTGTAAGAAGACAACTCATACTAGGGTTAGTTAGTAAAATTAGTTAATGAACATCTATTTTAGACCTTCATGGGAAGGCACAAGAACACAACTTAAGATACATTGCCCGAGCATGAGATTAGAGGTGGATTCACTACTGGTGTTCTCCAAATTGTTACAATCTATTTGCTGCCTTAGCTTAGATTCATGAAGAATTGGTCGTATCGACACCCAAACAACATTTGTGATATTTCCATAGAAAATCGATTAGAGAAGCTTAAGATCAACTTAATGTAAGAACCCATCTCCCCGAGGATCGACTGTACTTGCCCTTGCATCCAATAGGCATTGTGCACTTGCAAGTATAACCCGTAGGCAAACTCTTTTACAAGCCTACCGGACACGGAATTTTTGTTAACGAGAAACCGCAAATGCAAAAACCCGGGACCTAGTCCAGTTGAACACCATCTTGTATTAAGCCGCTACGCACACTAGCCTACCGCAAACTTACTTGGTCCGGACTATAGTTGAACCCTAATCAATCTCACACTGATTCAAGGTACAGATTCGCTCCTTACGTCTCCGATCCCGTGAGAATACTACGCAGATTGATTCCCTTAGTGATCTCACCCACAACTAAGAGTTGTTACGACCCAAAGTCGAAGACTTTAATAAACAAATAGTATCACACATAAAAGTCTACAGAATAGATAAATTTGTCTCCCACAGATAAACCTATAAGTTTTGTTCTGTCTTTTTATAAATCAAGGTGAACATGAACCAATTGATAACCCTAGGACTTATATTCCAGAAGAACACTACGAAGATTGGTGGCTGCGATCATGATCCTTGACATGGGGAGTGTGGTGGAACGACCCTTTGCAGGAAGGAGTGGTGTTTAAGCGTCTTGACTCTTAGGGAGGACGTTGAAACTTAGGAGCCAAATGCCGCCGGATCCGGAGCAGCTTATGGAGATAACGCTGAAGCGGGGGAGCGGCTTGGAGCGAACGTTGAGCCGGGTTACTCGGGCGAACGTTGAAGCGGAGCCACCGGTGGAGAACGCGAAGCGGAGCCACTTCTAGTATTATCAATCACCTCACAATAATCCTAATCGACGCAGCAAAAAAATATATTGTGGAATCACAAACGATGAGACGAAGATGTTTGTGAATACTTTTCTATCTTGCCTATCGGAGATAAATATCTCAAGCCAATCGTTACGATTGTACTCAAAATTATAGAATCATCAAGATCACATCACACAACTATGAGAAAGTAGTATCGGTCTGGCTTCACAATCCCAATGAAGTCTTTAAGTCGTTAACCCGGTTTATGAAGAAAACCTAAGGTTAAAGGAGAATCGACTCTAGATAATACAACTAGTATCACACGGAAGGTGTGGGGATTAGGTTTCCCAGTTGCTAGAGTTCTCCCTTATATATTCTTTCAAATCATGGTTTGCAATCAATGTTAGCTTGGTAACAAAGCATTCAATATTCACCGTTAGATGAAAACCTGATTAGATTCAAGCTAATATCTTTCAACCGTTGGATCGAAAACTTAGCTTGTTACAAAATGAAATGTACTATTTGGGTTTATGTAACCATACCCAAACATGAACATTTGTTGGTTCAACAATAGTTAACCAAATGGTTAGCCATATGAGCACTTTCATATCTACCATATTCTTCTTCACCATAACTAGTTTAAATGACTCAAGTGAACTAGTTAGAGAGTTGTTCAAATGAAAGGAAATCTTATGTAACTACACAAGATACAATCGAACCAAAACGATTTGATTCACTCAATCAGTTCATGAAATATATAGCCACGGTTTGCATTTTGCATTCCTTAGTTTTTATAAATGAGTTCACAAAAAAATCGTTTTTAGATATAACCAACTCAAGTTCGCAAACTTAGTTCGCGGACTTAAGTTCCCGGAAGGAGTTCTCAAACTCCAGCAGAAGTTCTCGGGAAGAGAACTTCCGCCAGTTCGCGGACTGGGTTCGTGGACTGAGTTCGCGGATTTATCTCACGGCTATGATTCCGGTTCTCTTGATCAACAAAGTTCGCAAACTTCGGTTCAAGAAAAAAGGACTTATACATTAATGTGTTGCCACACAATGCTTATATCCAACATTGGTTATATGATCTAAACTCTCATTTTAATCATTGAAACATTCTTAGAGTACATTCCGTCAAAGTAAGCAATTTCCAAAGTGATTGAAACGTGTCATGACTTTCGTCACTAGGTAAAGATGAACTTGGCCAAAGCAAAAGCTTACCAACACATATTTCGAGAAATAGATAGGCGAGATAAACTCAACTCGAAATAGCAAATGTGTATAATCAAATTCTATATAGCAAAATGATTTTTGTCTCAAAATAGGAGATAGAGTAGATAGACTTTTGAGTGATAGATGAGTTCAAGTCTCCACATACCTTTTAGTCGATGAAGATCCACCAGTTCCTTGAGTAGTCCTTCATCTCATATGATGATCGCCATGGAGTTCTTGAGCTCAACTACACTTTCTATCCTAGTCCGAGACTTAGCTATAGTAGACTAGAAATCAAGACTTATAGTTTGGACCACTAACATTGACAAACATGCTTGAGATAGCAGCATGCGAGTTTGACCGAGCAATGATCTAACAATATCCCCCTTTGTCAATTTTAGTGACGAAACTATCAATACATATGGAATACAAAAATAAATGAATTAACTTTTGTAGCTCCTATTCCACATGCCTAATCTTCAAAAATACTTGAAATATTCGTCACTTCCAAGTACTCCAATGATCCCAAAGGTTGTAAGTTCAGCATCATCGTTGTTGAAAATCCGTAGCTATAACAATGAGAAAACAAGAGTTCTTAATCTATACAGTGTCATAGTATCATTATATAGTATCAAAGTTCAATTGCATCACAACTTCGACAACAATACTATGGTGATATGTATCACTCCCCCTTAGTCAATACTCCATCTCACATGGAAACCACTCCCCTTACATAATGATCCGAAAACCATATGTATTTGTAGTGTGAACTACATATTAATTCTTCCCCTTTTTTCAATAAAATTGGCAAAGGTACGAAAATGGGATCCTAATGACATTTCCGAAAGAAACATTACATGACCAAAAGAAAGCACAAATCATATTATTTAGATGCAATCATATATCCGAAGCTAAATGCATTCATCAAGGAGTTTATAAAGATACAAGATAACCCCTATAATATTCCACAGCCGTACTCCCCACAAAGATTTGGCAATTAAGCACAAGTTCAATTAAGAACTCTCCTCTATAATATGTCATTCCCGAAAAAGAACAACAAGAGCGACCTTAATTTCAAAAAGAAAAGAAGGATTTCTTTGGACACAACAAATCACATACAAGTATGAATTTGAATCCAAAATACTCAATTAAATTAACCATAAGTCAACCCATGATTAATTTAACGGAAATGCTCAACATAAGTGAACTTATGGAGACTCAAAAAATCAATTAGATTAATCACAAGAGAACCCATTAATCTAATCGGAATACTCAACCAAATTAATCACAAAAAGTAATCAATTTAATTGGTCATGCTCGACATAAGAGAACTTACGGAGCAACAACTAAATAACCAAACAAGGGTGATTAATTTAGTTGAAAATGCTCAACACAAAGTATCTCACGGAGCAACAACTAAGTCAAAAATTAACTCAGTCGATAGAGCTCAACATAAGACATAACACAGTATGTACACAAAAATTGTGGATCAGAGATCGACCTTATACCGTGGACTAAATAAGGATTCATTCTATTTTCCATCACCATTTGCACAATGACATACAATAGACATAATCCTTGTAAACAAAAGGTTTTAACCTATCTTCCATCAAGAATTGACATAATAGGCTTAACTTTTGTATTTGAAAAGTTCATTCCTTCTTTTATCAACACATGCATATCGAATATAAAGGACTTAACTTTCGACAAGATATGGGACAATCACAGTTCACGGACGCAAACACACATATCCCATAACAAATTGCAATATATAAAACCATAAAGATTAATACTACAAAAATAATCTTTCAAACAATTTTAGAATTTAAACCAATAAATCTAAAAACATGAAGATGAAAATGTTGGACATAGCTATGTGTAATCACAATAATGGTTATTCCAAACTCTAGTTATTCTTCTTAAACAAAACAAAAAATAGAGGATTTACTAGACACTTAAACTCCTATAAAGCATTTCACTTACTTTGAATACTCTTCTCATATTCTCTGTACTCATCCTCATCAAGCTCATCTTCGATCAGATCAATTCTTGACTCCAGATGATCCATCTTTTCTTCAAGTTTCTTGGAAGAGGTTTCAAGTTCACTTTTTAGGGCACGAACTTGTTCTAAAACGAGATTCATGGTTAAAGAGAGCTTATCAAATTGAGAAACAGATATGTTCCCATCCAGAGAAGAGCCGTGACAGTCAGGGCTCATCGTATTATCAGAAGAATCAAATCGTATCTTCTTAGATGGAAAGAGAACAGTCTAAACATCATTTTCTTTGCTTGAAAGACTTGAAGAGGACATGATATAAGAGGTAGAAGAAATGTTTATGCAAAGGAGAAAAACTTCATTTTAAGAGGAACCGAGGATAAGAGATAAATATCCAAAATAACCTTTGACCAAAACCATAAACGGATTATCCTCAGAACCGGTCTTAAGTAGAAAACCGTTTAAAAACAAGAGCGGTTCTAGACTAAAACAATAACAGAAATAATTTATCACAACCCTTTTGAAGATTATGATTTTTGTCTAAGAGGGATAGACAAGAATCATTAATCTGATTTTACAAATCGTAGTTGTTCCAATCCTCTGCGGAACCTGGGAAACTTCTTTCGAGGGGATGAAGTATATGTTACACTTTGTTTTTGTCTTGTTTTTAAGAAAAGAAGAGTTATGTACTTCATTCTTTCTTTCTTTTAGCACAGATTTGAATACCTTGATTGTTGATTTTCGTAAACTATGCATTCTATTTGAAATCTCTTTTACAAAAGATGAGGGTTTTGTATGAGATTTCTCTTTCTTCTTCTCGCAAACGTTTGTGAGGAGAACTTTTCTGTTTTAAAGTGCCACGAGGTTTTAGGATAATCTCATGATCATATAAGGAAATCTTGATATTAAATAAATCCTTGTGATCTTCCTCGTATGATTCTTGTCGTTAAGGTGACTTACGAATGATATAGAATCGGGAGAAATTTTTGGCAATACAAAGGTGTCTTGTAAGAATCACGATTGATCAACTCCAATTTTAAGTTATACTGAGTTGGCATTCCAGATTTTCAATCCTTTTAATTAAGACTTCATTTTCAAGTTGAAGTATTTCTAAGGAAGTAGGATTGTTTATCATGGAATAATCGGGAGTGTTAGAAGGACATACGTGATTATCAACAAATAGATTAAGAGAACCATCATAGATTTCATCCTCGGGACCCAGTAGTCAAGAGTAGCCATACATGCTTTAGTTAACTTGCTTGTCTCCGTATCAGGACAAATAGAAGTATTGTGAACACTTCTATAGCACTTGAAACTAGAATTGTTGACATAGTTTTTTTGAACCTTTTTATTGATTGACTGAGCATTCTTTTGAGACTTTCTTTTTTTGTCTAAGAGATTTCTTGAGCTGTTGTATAAACAATGCCAAAGATGAATTAAAGCAATTCTCATTTCTTTTGTCAGTCAATTTAGAACGTCCAGACTTATGATCAGATGCAACAACAAGATTGTTAGCCAGATGATGTTTCTCTCTTTGTTCAAGTTCAAGATCAAAAAATTTCAACTTTCGAGCAAGGGAACTTCTGGATAGAGTATCAAGGTTATTTCCCTCAATGATGGCATGCTTTTTAGAATCGTATGTAGATGGCAGCGATCTGAGAATTTTCATCACAATGTCCTTTTCAGGAATAGTCTTACCCAATGCAAAAGATGCATTAACAATTTGGACACTTTGTGATTAAACTCATCAAATGTTCATTCATCGCCATACGAAGGTTTTCCCAATCGGAATTAAGGTTTTGAAGCCTAGCTTCATTTTCACTGGTATTACCTTCGAATACAGTTTCTAATATATCCCAAGCTTCTTTAATTTTGGTGCAATTTGACACATGGTGCTGAAGATTTGGGGTAATGGCATGTATGATGACATTCAAATCGTCTGAATTTCGCTTCATGCGGCAAGTATCTCAGAGATTTGTATTCACCAATATTCTTGGGAACGTTTACATTTACAACTTCCACAACAAGGAGCATCATAGCCATTAACAACATATACCCATGATTGAAATTCACGTGCTTGAAGAACAGCTCGCATAGCAATTTTCTGATGTAGTTTTACGGTGATAAGTCTGATTCGTTTGCTCGGACTCTTTTTAAAGATTTGGTTTTTGATTATTAAAAGAAAATACTAGACAAACTAAATAAAATTGATTTTTGTTACCAAGGAGAGATGAATCTAGGGCTTTGGATTCCGCTACTTCTAATGATGGTAAACTCAATAATTAAAACTTTGGCATAATACTCCTATTTTACTCAAAACAATTTTCGAACTCAATCTCATGCTTTGTAAAATATAACACTACAAGCTCTTTTTATAACTTTCATCGCTATTCTAAGGCCTAATCCTCCTTCTCTTATAAAAGAACGGTAGAAACTACCCAAAACAGTTTTTACGAAGCATGTAAAGAAGAGAGAATTTTAGACAAATTAAAACACAATTTTTGGAGTAAATATGCCAAAGAAATTAATTACTAAATATTACCCATTAAAAATAGTTTCCTCCAAAACCCTAGAAAAGAAATTTAGCTGCTCATAGATCGAAGATTGGAGAAAATTTCATTAATCATTGTATTAAAAATAAGAATAAAAGTGCTTACAATGATTTTCAGTAATATAAGACTGTCTCTGAGGGTCTTTATTTTCCACTGTTGAACAACGATAGTTGGTTAACTTTGTCGTTGTTTTTAAGACTGCTGTTTTACGACGGCTTTTGGTGGTGCTTTGTTCTTGGTGTTCTTGGTTTCTTTGCAGCAGCAGGTAACTTTTTTTTTTCTTCTCTTTTCTATCGATTCTAAGCCTCTATTTCTCCTCCAAAGTATCCCAAACTCTCTGACCTCCTTCTCTATGGTTCGACCATCTATTTTATACCCAACATGGCCTTCGAATCTCTTGAAATAACTCCATTGATCTCCTTTCCTTTTTTTTTCTTCTTCACGGCCAAGTTACGGGATTCTTTCTTGTTTTGAGAATTATTTCCTTGTCTTTCTTTTTCACACGTCTTCTGGTGATGCACGGACCAATCATATTGCTAGCACAATCTAAACTCACGTCACCTCTTCCAATATTAGAAAATCATACCCGATATACGTTATCTTCTCTATTTTCTTCTCCGGGATTATTTAGCCCAACTGGATCAAATACGTCAACTAAAACGAGCCTGTTAGGCCATAAGGAGGATACCCAATGAGTTTCAGCCCTTTAGTCTCATTAGAACTCATCCAAAAATCGAACCTTAAAATCTGGTCGTGAAGAACATTTTTTTCCCGCCAAAACCAGTGAGCTTTGATTCTCCTTTTGCGGATTATATAGCCAATTCTGATCGATAAAAAGACCATCATAAGCCCTGTTTGGACCTAAAGAACAAACCCATTCAATTCCAGCGCTTTAGTCTCTTCCTAACTCCATCAAAATCCAAACCCTAATTTGCTGCCATTAAAAACCAGTTTTCCCGCCAAAATTTGAATTTCAAATGAAGAAGATGACCTTCCCCTTATCCAACAGCAGTGTCCCTTTAGCAATTTGGGCTATATTTAGAAATTTCAGGGGGTGCGAATAGCAATTTGTGGGGTACAAAGATGACTTTTGGGCTGTATTTAGTGAAAAACTCTGGTGACTTTATCGATTCTTAGGGATATTTACGGGGGTGCCTTTAATACTTTTAAGGTGCTTTTTAGTAGTTTCTCGAGCAGACCATCTCTTACTTCTCATATTCACTTCTTTTCTTCAATTTTTATACATGTTTTAAATTTGAATGCCTTTCGAGATAGAAAAGAAGTAAATAATGAGAAATAAGTCGCCTCAACGATGAGTTGCACATGAAATGACACTTTAGCCCTTTTAAGCGACGTTTCCTCTTCTTTTACTCCAAATTACCTGAAACTCAAAATCAAATAAAAGATACATAATTTACAAGAAAACATAACAAAGAAAGCATAAACAATAGATAAAAATCAAGGTGTTTTAGACACCTATCAAATTCCCCACACTTAGACTTTGCTAGTCCTCGAGCAAATCAAACTAAAATAATTTTTAATACATACAACTCCATCTCGTCGAGGATACGGTCACACTTAGCACGTATAACAAGCCTTTAAACCCCTAGGTGGCCCTAGTGGCCGAGTTATAGTCTCGGGAGGGTTTACCAGAGGTGTACCCACAAAACCTTTATACTCCAGACTCTAGCTATTTACGCAGAACCTTGGAAGGCACTAAAGAATCTCCTTGGTTGGCATACTTATTGACTACGGGAGGAAGTACCACGATGCGAAATTCCAATTGATGTACACGAGTTTGCACTCAAGCATACTAAAATTCATATATAAGTCACAAAGCTCTACTCAGATAGTCGCACTATGGACATCAATATCCGGAGTCAACAAATCACATGGATAGATTAGGAGATGGATATAGAAAAACATAGATGGTTTTGATGTTGACTAAGGTGATCGGTGTTTCTCATATCTGTCTGAAGGCCACTGCCAAAACGAACCTATCCTAATGGATTGAGATCTTTCGGTCTTGGACTAATATCAACACACTTTGGCATATACAAGGGAACCGGTGGTCGATAATCCTAACTCTAGGTCAACACAACTGGCATATACAAGGGTTAGGTGGTCGACTTTATTGAATTTATTCCGGTTGGTCTGATGGTCTGGTCTCATTTTTTTATTTTTTATTTTGGAGATATATATATATATTTTTTTTCTTTTTCACTTTTTTTTCTTTTTCACTTTTTTTTTTTTTTTTTTTTTTTTTGAAAACTAACTAAAAGTTTTCCCATCACCCCCACACTTAAACCTAACATTGTCCTCAATGTTTCAAAATAAAGTGCAGTACCAAAAATATAGGTAACAAGAGGAAAAAAGAGGTAAGTCAGAAAGATAGTACCTGGATGAAGCGTAGCAATCCTTCCATGGGAGCAAGAAAGAAAATAAAAAACAAAAACAAAACTAATGTACAACAGCAGGATCCTCCAGAGGGACCTTAATATCACCATGTATGGGTTGCCTCCCAATAATCGCTAAGTTTAGTGTCTTCAGCCAGACGTTGTGACCTGTTCAAATTAATCCTGGTAGACAGGATCTCTCAGCTCTGATTCTTCTATTGCATGACTGGGTAACTCCAAAAATGGTTTCAACCGTTGACCGTTAACCTTGAAAGTTTCCCCGTTCTTCGGATTTTCAACTTCAACTGCACCATGAGGAAAAACAATTTTGACAAAATATGGTCGGTCTACAAGAGACCTCAATTTACTGAGGAAAAGATGTAAACGAGAATTGTAAAGGAGAACTTTTTGACCTGGTTCAAATGTCTTTCGAATAATCGATTTATCATGAAATATTTTTGTTTTCTCCTTGTAAATTTTTGCACTCGGGTAAGAATCATTACGAATTTCTTCTAACTCATTGAGTTGCGGTCTACAGTTATCACCGGTAGGTTGGTAGGTCAAAGTTTAGTCGTTTAATGGCCCAATAAGCTCGGTGTTCTAATTCCACGGGAAAATGGCGGGCTTTACCGAAGACAAGTCTATACGGAGACATCCCAAGTGGAGTCTTAAAAGCGATTCGGTAAGCCCACAAAGCTTTCTACTAAGCGCAAAGACCAATCTTTTCTGGTAGGGTTTACGGTCTTTTCTAAAATCTGTTTAATTTGCCTATTAGACACTTCAACTTGGCCACAAGTTTGTGGGTGATAAGGTGTAGAAACCTTATGGGTAATGGAGTATTTCTTCATGAGCGCTTGAAAGATCGGTTGCAAAAATGGGAACCTCCATCACTAATGATTGCTCGAGCATACCAAATCGAGAGAAAATATTGTCTCTAACAAACTTGATCACAACGTGGCGATCATTTGTCTTGGTAGCGATTGCTTCAACCCACTTAGACACATAGTCAACAGACTAATAAGATGTAATAGTTGCCATAAGAATTGACAAAAGGACCCATAAAATCTATACCCCACACATCAAATATTTCTATTATTAGTATAGGACTAAGTGGCATCATATTACGTGGGTTATCTTTCCTAACTTTTTGACATCTATCACAACTTTGACAAAATAGGTGGGAGTCCTTAAATGAGTTGGCCAATAAAGACCGGATTGCAAAACCTTCGCAGCTGTTTTCTTAGAACTAAAGTGACCCCCACAAGCTCGAGAATGACAAAAAGTCGAGGACATTTGGAGATTTCATTGTCGGAATACAACGACGGATGATCTCGATCGGGCAATATTTGAATAAGTACGGATCATCCCGAGAAAAAGTATTTTACCTCGGACAAGAATTTAGCTCTATCTGTTTAGACCAATGGTCGGGCATTTGACCGATTGCAAATAATTGACAATGTCGTGAAACCGGGGTAACAAAGAGATGGAAAATAATTGTTCATCGGGGAACGTGTCAAGGATCGGTTTCTCATCATCTCTCGTCTCATCAAGGATTCGGGATAAATGGTCGGCTACTACATTTTCGGACCCTTTCTTATCACGAATATCTAGAGTAAATTCTTGGAACAATAACACCCATCTAATCAGTAGAGGTTTGGAGTCCTTCTTGGAAAGGAGATATTTGAGTGCGGCATGATCGAATAGACTATGACCTTAGACCCTAGGAGATATGATCTAAATTTCTCCAAAGCAAAAACGATGGCTAACATTTCTTTCTCGGTGGTTGTGTAGTTCAATTTGGGCATCGTTTAGGGTCCTACTAGCATAATAAATCACACTAGGTGCTTTATCACGTCGTTGGCCAAGGACAGCACCAACCGCATAATCGGACGCATCACACATAAGTTCAAATGGGAGGTCCCAATCGGGTGGTTGGATGATAGGGCGAAGTCAACAATGATTTTAGCTTCTCAAAAGGCAACACAGCTTCATCAAATACAAAGGCAAGGTATCTTTAGCAAGTAGGTTCGATAGAGGTAAGGCAATCTTGCTAAAGTCTTTGATGAAACGACGATAAAATCCAAAAAGATGGCCAAGGAAAGATCTAACATCATTACATTCTTAGGTGGTCTTAATTTAGAAATTAGTTCAACCTTGGCTTTATCAACTTCTATTCCTTAGAGGACACCACATGTCCTAACACTATTCAGTATTTAACCATAAAATGACACTTTTCCCAATTAAGGACTAAGTTCTTTTCTTTACAACGTTCTAGAACTAGTGTAAGGTGGTGCAAGCATTCATCGAATGAGGATCCAAAAACCGAAAAATCGTCCATAAAGACCTCGATAAATCGCTCAACCATGTCCGAAAAGATACTTAGCATGCAACGTTGGAATGTTGCGGGTGCATTACACAACCCAAAAGGCATACGCCCGTAAGCAAAAGTACCAAATGGACATGTGAAGGTTGTTTTCTCTGGTCCTCCAGTTCTATAGGGATTTGGTTATAACCGGAGTATCCATCTAGGAAACAATAATGGTTGTGGTGACCTAATGTTTCTAACATCTGGTCGATGAATGGTAGAGGAAAGTGGTCTTTCCTAGTTCTTTGAGTTCGACTTACGTGTAGTCTGTACAAACTCTCCACCGGTAGTGACACGGGTAGGGATCGATTCATTATTCTCATTCGCAACTACAAAGTAATCCCAGACTTCTTTGGGACAACCCGGATGGAGGATCGACCCATTTACTATCGGATATGGGGTATATGATACCCGCATCTAATAACTTAAGCACCTCAAGACGGACAACTTCCTTCATATTAGGATTCAAACGTCTCTGCATTTCTCTTGAGGTTTTGGCACCTTCTTATAGGTAGATGTGGTGCATACAATCAATAGGACTAATTCCTTTCAAATCTGCTATAGTCCACCCTATTGCGAGTCTTGTGCTTACGGAGAACACTAACTAGTCTACTTTCTGATCGGGCTCTAAGTCGAGGCAATTATGGCAGGAAGAGTATTCTCATTACCAAGAAACACATATTTCAGTGTATCTGGTAGCGGCTTTAATTCAAGGGTGGGTGCTTTAATCGATGATGGGAGGGGTTTATCTATGGTTGGCGGAAGAGGTTAAGTTTCTGTTGCCATTTTCCATAATCCATTCTTGGCGCAGAGTCTAACAACGCATTAACTTCTTCAAAATGACTATACTCATCATAGTAGGCTCCAAAGTGGGCCAAGCACGCCTCTAAAGGATCACTAACACTATTTGTGGTAAAAGTATTCTCAACTAGAGAATCAATCATGCATATAGACTCATAGTGTTCTGTGGTCCGGTGGGGCTTGTAACGCCTTAAAAACGTTCACAGAGATTTTCTCGATTCCCAAAGGAAAATTCCACTAGGCCGATTTGACAATGTATGCATTTGCATTTGCGGTGGCTAAACAGACGACCTAGGATGATTGGGATATTGATATCTTGACTAGAGACAGGTTGAGTGTCTAAAATCACAAAGTCAATTTGGATAGATAAAGTTTTCTGAACCAAAACGTCCTCAATAATTCCACGTGGGATTTTTGGTGACCTATCGGCTAAGCGTAGTGTTATCCTAGTTGGTTTCATCTCACCTAGCCCAAGTTGTTCATATACCGAGAATGGTAAAAGATTCACACTAGCCCCAAGATCTAATAGAGCATTATTTATCGTTTGGGTACCTATGACACATGTGTGATGAGGACAACCAGGATCTTTAAATTTGACTTGGGTACTTTTGTGAAATTATGGAACTAACTTGTTGGGTTAAGAATGCCTTTTATGGACACTCGCATCTCTCTTTGATGGTGCACATCTCTTTTAGGAACTTGGCCATAAGTAGGTACATGTTTAATTGCATCTAATAAAGGCAGGTTGATCTTAACTTGCTTAAAGATGTCTAGGATTTGAGAATATGTACTAGGCTTTTTCTTAGCGAGTCTTTGAGGAAATGGTGCGGGTGGTACATACACTCGCTCGGGGATATCTTCCTCACTTGGACTCTTAGCACACTCGAGGCCCATTAGGGTCTTTCGATTTAAGTTTGGTCAACCTCAGTCTCTTGTTTGGACTATTATCCTTAGGTGATTCTACCGAGTTTTCTAGAGTTTTACCACTCCTAAGGGTGATAACTGCTTTGACATGTTCATTTTGTCTAGAACCACCCGACCCATTAACCTGGTTTAATCCTTTCGGATTAGGAGTTGTTTGGCTAGGAAACTTCCCATTCTCCCTATCATTTAATAGGTTTGAAAGTTGACTTATTTGAGTCTCTAGGTTGGCAATAGCCCTGGTCACTACTTTGTTGGTTATCTTTGACTCGTCGGGACAAAGTCATCGAGCTTTTGACGTATATGGTTGATATTTTGGGTAGTCTCACTGGGTTTATCACACTACGGTCAATAAAGAGCTTTAGACTTTCTTCTAGAGATGACACCTTTTTATCAACTGGGTTCGGTTCCTGTACTTGAGCTTGGTTCCTAGAAAAACCTGGTGGTGGGTTGCTAGATGGGCTACCTTGATGATTACCTTTAGCCCAAATTGCTAAAGGGACACTGCTGTTGGATAAGGGGAAGGTCATCTTCTTCATTTGAAATTCAAATTTTGGCGGGAAAACTGGTTTTTAATGGCAGCAAATTAGGGTTTGGATTTTGATGGAGTTAGGAAGAGACTAAAGCTATTTGGAATTGAATGGGTTTGTTCTTTAGGTCCAAACGGGGCTTATGATGGTCTTTTTATCGATCGGAATTGGCTATATAATCCGCAAAAGGAGAATCAAAGCTCACTGGTTTTGGCGGGAAAAAAATGTTCTTCACGACCAGATTTTAAGGTTCGATTTTTGGATGAGTTCTAATGAGACTAAAGGGCTGAAACTCATTGGGTATCCTTTAGAGTCCTTCCCGATTTTTTACCATATCAGAGACTGCTATGTTTGGTCAACGGTCCAACTACCGTTAGTGAGGGTCTCATATGTGGGTCATAGAAACCCCATTTTCCACTAGTGATGTCTTTGCCGCAACTATGTACTATGCTATCCACAAAAAGGAGAAGAACGACGTCGAGCTAGTTTTGTGAGTACAAGTTATTGGAGAACCATCTATGAGAACTCTTTATTCTGAAACCGGTAACCCTTATAACCATGATTTTGCTAAGTTGTTTTGTTTATATTGAAATATACAAAATCAAGTTAAAGAATTTATGGCATTAGTTCGTATTATTGGTCAAATATGACTTAAGGGTGAAACTGACGTTGAAGTGTTAGAGAGATCTATTCAGGAGTGGAGAAGATGGAAAAGATCAATATGGTACATGAAGATGTCTATCTGGCACAACCCGAGAGTTTTGAAGTCAAAGCCAAAGAACACATCTTATGCAAGCTAAAGAAGAGTCTATATAGTTTGAAACAAGCTCCTAGAAGATGGTACAAGAAGTTTGAAACATTCATCAAGGAGCATGGGTACAAGAGAACACCTTCAGATCATTGTGTATTCATTCAAAAATTTGTTGATGGTGATTTTCTTATTCTTTTGTTTTATGTTGATAACATGCTAATTGTTGGCAAAGATAATAAAAAGATTGTGAGTTGAAGTCGATTCAAAGTAGTTAATATCGTATCGGTATCGTATCGGTCTGGGTCGAGATACACCTTTACAAAATATTATATCGGTTTTTATCGGTGATACAATCGTTTATACTAGAATTTTAAATATTTATAAATGTTTCAATCAAAAAAATTTGGTGTCGTATGATGCATAATTTCAAGATCAAAAGCTTCACAAGACAAATTCAATCTCATTCCACTATATATTTCAAGTAATTTCCCACTAATATTCACCATTGTCTCACCTAATAACCCACATTGGAATCATCTTGCTTCGGAAATTACTTGCACCCAAAATCTATCTTATCATTTAACAGACCCATATGATTCGCGATTAGCAAGGTTCGTGCATATACTGGGACAACAAGGTGAAGGATATTGAAGAATAAAAAAAAATCTTCCCACAAGGATGAGAAACTCATTAAAAAAATAAAATAATTGGAATTTTTTTTTATTGAATCCGATTGAGTTTTCAAGGGTACAGAGGAAGAAGATGATTAAGAGGAAGGGTTCTATTTATAAATTTCCAGATCTAAATAATTTATTCTACCAATTACCTTAAATGTTATTATTAGTGTATCGGTGATCCTGATATATCATTTGTACCGGATGGTATGAGCGTTTTTATCGTTAAATCCTTGTATCGTCGATATTATGTATATGATAAAGGTTTTTTTTTTTTTTTTCCGATACACGATTAAAAACGATAATATCGGCCGGTATTGACTACCTTGGTCAGATTTGAGCAAGTCTTTTGCTATGAAAGCCTTGGGTGCAAAAAAGCGTATTCTTGGCATGCAAATCTCTCGTGATAGAAAAATAAGGAAGTTGTGCCCATCACAAGAAAGCTATATTGAGAAGGTGCTGAAAAGATTCAACATGGACAAGGTTGAGCCAGCAAGTTGTCCACTTGCAAACCATTTTAAGTTAACTCGTGACCAATGTCTTGTGAATGATGTTGAGAAACGGAAGATGGAGAAAATTCCTTATGTATCCGCAATTGGTAGTTTGATGTATGCAATGGTGTGTACAAGGCTGGATATAGCTTATGCAGTGGGAGTGGTAAGTAGATTTCTAGCCAATCCTGGTATGGAGCATTGGGAAGCAGTGTAATGGATACTACAGTATCTGAGGGGCAGTTCTAATATGTTTTTTTGCTATGGTGGTGATAAGCCAGAGTTAGTGGGTTACACAGATGCAGATTTGGCAGGTGCTCAAGACAGTCTCAAGTCAACGTCCAATTACTATCGAGGCCTTGTAACCCAAGTTACAAAGAGGTGTGGATTTACGGTTCGCGGGTCGGTTTGGATCCGTGAAGCCCTATAAATATTAGGCGGCTTCTAAATTTGTGAACCGACTAGATCTATATCAATTTGGGGGTTATATTATCGGAAACCTAATTGGTTTTAGGTAACTGCATTTGGTAACAGTCCGGGATGGAATCGAAGGAATAGAAGCGAAATTTAATGTATTTATAGGAGGTTGATGGGTGAGAAGAGAAACAAGTTTTACAAAGTAATCGATTTTTATTTGATTC
>JAJJWW010007657.1:0-50764 GCA_023531295.1 Papaver armeniacum
GAAGAATTACAACTGAGGAATCCACATACTAGTATCGTATTCTCCGAGCCTGCATATTACGTGAGACTGTGGAAATTAGTAGTCACACTGCGGCCTGAGCCGTTTTTAGTCGACTGGGAATGCTGACTACGGGAAAGGAAAACCCAACCAAAAAAAAAATAACGCCTCGTTTTATAGATTCTCGCCGAACGGATTTCATATAATTGACTGAGTTCAAATACTGCTTGTCCAAACTTCTTGGCCGTAAATAGTTAACTTCCTTGAGTTATTGCGTTGAGTTTTTTTGAGGAAACCACTAGTTTTTTTCAAAAACTACCCTGGGTCATTCTTTGCTATAAAAAGATCTAATTTCCAACAAAGAATTTGTGCAAAACTCTCAAACTCTCAAATTGTTGGAACAAAAAGAAGAAAATTACTTCCCCATATACTACCAAGAAGATATTGTAATCAAGAGCTACTCATGGTGAGAAAGCATGACGAAGATCAAGCAATAATACTGACAGAAGTGTTGATTCTCAATGAAACAGCGTGTATTTATGGTCTTTGTAGCCATAAATGGTAATGAAAATAGAAGATCAATGAACCTAAAAGAGGTGCGGTGAGGAAATCTACCTAGAAATGGAAGTTTTGGGGGAAATGAATAGCTAAGGCAAAGTGTCCCAAAAAGTCCTTGTAGATATGAGTATATGTTCCAAAGTTTTTTATCAAGTAAGTTTTGAAATAATATATTACCTTAATGTTGATTTGTTTTTTTAGGAAACCTTTGCTCTTTCCCATAAATGCATATTTGCCATGAAAGAATTTGAATTAGATTGTGACCAACATACATTCACCATCTTCAATTGGCATATAGAGACAAAGCAAATTCTGCAAGAGTTAAAGCTACAAATTAATCCAAGGCAAGCTTCATCTTAAATCAAACTTAACATCAAAATTGCTTCTAAGACAGATCCACTAAGAAAAATTCACATCTTTCATTAAAGTGACATGATGTATACGAACACAGCCTCACCACAAAAGAACGCCATGATATATACAAACCACGGAGACTCAAACAAAGAATAAGAGATACAAAATTTCTTTCACAACTTGATCTAAGTGATCTGTTCACACTAAACGGAGGAATAGCATAAAAATAATACAACAACATCAAAAATGAAATCAAAGCTATCAATTTACCAACATACACAAACAATATACATCATTAACCGATTTAAAAAAATTACGTAAAACCACAATCAATCTAACAAAATACAACAAACAAGATACATACCATAATTTATTTAAACAAAATACATAAACCCTAAGTATCAATCTACCAAAATACACAAATAAATACATCACTAATGGATTTGAACAAAAAGATACAAACCCTAACTATCAAACCCAATCTACCAAGACCTAACTATCAAAACCCTAACAAAAGCATCATATCAATTGATTTAAACCTAATCATCATCCTATACTAGCTTCCTATGGTTTCAAAGGAGGGGAAAATCTAATACAGAGTTTTTTTCTGGATTGGAAAGAGAGGCAAGTGGTTGAAATAAATCGAGGATATTTTCTAAAGATAAGAGGAGGTGCAAACGAAATTCGTATGCTGGAAAAAAGTGTTCGCATGTTTTGTCACACAAATATTTCAAGCCTAATAGAAAAAAAATGTACAAAGAACCGAGACAATAAGTTGCGGAATCAGCAACAACCACTCTGTTCCTTATTTTTAACGAAAATTGCAATAAAGATTTGTACATTTATGAATACGAGTTGCTAAACCCATATTTAATGAAAGATTATCTGTTCCATCATTCTCTAAGTGAAATCTTCAAGTCATATCCTAATAAGATTTTATCATAGGAAGCGTAGGGTTTAAGAGGATGCCTCTAGCTTGCAACTAGGACAACCAAAAGCCAAGGATTGAGAAATCCAACCGCAAGAGCCCCATTTACAGTATTTCCAAGACTAAAGGTAGTTTTGAATCTATGGGTCCATGTTAGATGAAAGTCCAAGTTAGGAAACATGTAAGCATGTGAAATGGTTTCAGAAAAAGAAGAATATGCATTATGGTCTGGATGATTACGATCGTGTGAATAATAGAAGGTTAAAATACAAGGAGAACGCCAAGCAATAAAATGTTCAAGAACACTAAGACTAAGCCGGCTGATATTTGTGAATAAAGGTATCTTAAAGTTTTTTATGAGAGATATAAAAAAGTGTAGTTGGGAAATCCTACACTACACCTCTACAAGAACTCTATAATCAAACTGTTTATTTAAAACAATCATAGGTTTTATTGATTAAATCTTTTAGTGTTTACAAATGAAACAAGTGACAAGCTCAAGAATTACAATTACTCCTAACTCTCTCTCTCTTAATGACTTGCCCAACACTTGAAAAAGAACTCTCCCTCAGTTAGGCCTACCTGGCCTTTATATAGGGTATTATAAATGGATGACAAATGATCTGCCCTTTATTTCGGGGAATGACTTGAGAAATATCGCAAGTGTACAAGTATGTAATCTCGACACTCCAAACCTCGCCATAGTCTTTACATCTTCCTCGTGTTTTGGGCACGTCATTCATATAAGCGCTATATTACTCTTCCGACACCTTCGCAATGCTGTCGCTTTACTGATCTCGCAAGGTATTGATGTCGCGATATTCTGAGTCTTGACGATCTTGCTGTTCTTCTCGCGTACTTTCGCAAGAAGAGAAATGCCGCGGAGAATCAGCAGCGCTGAAATGCGCAACCGCTCGTCTAGTATCCCGCTGGTGATAGTGATCCCGATTTCTGCGCGTAATTTATTACACGTGTTTCTTCTTCCATTCTTTTCTTGACACGTCACCCGTTTTTTTGACCATTCACGCTTCTCGCATTAAATGCATTTATTTTCAGAGAACTCTTCTCTATATATAGTTTTTTCACCCTTCTCTTATTCTTTTTACTTTCTCTCGAATTTATTTTCCATTCCTCTCCGCAATTTACGTCTATGCTACCAAATCTTTCTTTCCTTTTTCTCTTGACTTCAAATTGCACTCATTCCCATATTTTAAGAATGGCTCCACAGCCGTAGATACGAAGTCCTTTTGAGTGAGACTCAAGAAATTTAAAGAAAAGGTTTCACCTTATCCACCATTCCAAATCAAGAAGCATCATCTGCCCTTCGAAAATTATTTTACTAATATTGTGATAACAAAGATCAGAATCTCGCGAGCTACTCATGAGCCTTCATTCCCCTACAAACCTTGAGTTGCCCATATTACATGAAAGTGCTATGAGAAGTTCTAGATGTATATCCATTAAGTGGATATTGTCCAGAATGATGAAGTCGCCAATCGTGTACCAAGGGATCTCATTCACAAATGAGATCCTAAGTCGCAAACCTTGAGATAGTCATGAGAAACATACGGAGAAAAATTTTTGAAAATTATGAAGTAATAAATATGAAGAACAGAGGCCATTGGGTGCACGGCTGAAAAGAAAAGATAATATTCCCAGCGACAAGCTACTAGGCGAGGATATCGTCGCACCAGCAAGAATGTTCTCGCCTCCAAAACCAGAGGGGTGTACTTCTCACTTTTGAATGGACTCATTTCAGTTCAAGAATGCTCCCATAATCTCAGACACCTTAGGTATTTAAGCAGGAAAGAAAGAAAAGAGGTATATTTCCAACTTTGATCCACTTTGCCATTTTCCTCTTATATCTACTAATCTAAAATTTCAGTTATCAAATTGAAAGAGTTATGAAAGACATCTAAAGAAAGTACTGCGGCACTCCGACAACCACGGATGAAGGAAGATACTTGCTTTCGCTATTTTTAACAACACTGTTGCCTCTGTTTCTCATCTTCATTCGTGGTGAAGATTGGCGTTGAAAGTGGAAGAAGGAGAGAAGATCACGAGGCCGGGCGGAAAGGCAAAGGTCCCCTTCGCAAGGCTACACGCCCCACTTCTAAAAACGGAAGACCCATTCTTCCCCTCGTTAAATCCTTTAATGAGACCTGATGAGGATGATAACAATGTGGGCACTTCTTTGCAAAGGGACGATATTAATCCTATGGAGCGGTTATCTAATATCTTCTCAGACTCCATGCAAGGGTGGAGATGATTGCCTTTACAGTACATGAGAGCTCTGCAAGATATGGATGCTACCTTCATTGGAGAACCATTCCCTTAAGCGGCCTCTCGCCAACTCGAAAGCTTATGCACTTGTGCCTTGAGCACGTACGAACTTCTATTTTCCCCATAACCTAAATTTTAAATCATTCTCACACCCCCATCTTCAGAGGAGAGTTTCACCGCCTCATCTCGAGAAGATGACACTCAATCTAAGAAAAACTCAAGTCGCAAAAAGAGAAGAAAATTAGAAGCAAATTACACTCTTCTAAGAAAACAAGATCTCAAAATGAAAAATATCTTCACGGGAAGACCCAACAACCGAAATGAATTCTCTACGAGAAAAATAAAATATCTAGCCTTCAGGACTGTAATAAAAAACTTTATGGTATAGGATCTTCCTTTCTAACTAGATCATCACTTATTTCTTTGGCCCACTTATTATTTTCAAGAGACGTCCATAACCTTTCCGAAAGCTTCTTCCCCACTCATTTCCCAAAACCCATGGATAGTGATGCTCTGCCTACCCTTCAATGAATCTTTAAATAATTTTCCAAGTAACAAATTAATCTCTCACTAAGCGAACTTAATCCAAATTTCATCTTTAGCAACTGACCATAGATCTAGATTTAGGCAGCCAACCATTTAAACGTACAGATTTTGATTCCCATGAGAAAACCACATTTTAAGGAAAAATAGTAGCCTTATAAATGACAAAAGTCGTATTACAATCAAGTAAAGGAAATTCCAAAACCTTCTTGAATTCCAAACTGAAGGGATGAATTCTCGCAAAAAATGCCATACTTAATGAGCAGAAATCAAATTCGCCTTCTTGTCATAAATAGTGATGATGAAGTCGCTTGGGCTCCAGGATAACGCTAGAATAACTTAGGTGTTAACGCCAGCTCCAGCTGAACATCGCCAAAGATAGGATTTACGGCAGAAGGTTAAACTCTTCTTAACTCTAAGCTTCTTTGTAATATTAGTATGGACTAATTCATTGTCACATGTTTGGGAAGCAAAGAGATTTAGGACAAAGAATTAAAAATTTGAAAAGCACAACCTGCAACACTTGAATGACAAATAGTCAAGAATGGCAACAACTCTAGTATAATTCAATAATAACGTTGTCGCTTGAAATCAAACCATTAGACACTTGGCGACCACCTGATTCCCGTTCTTCATATCCTTGTCTTCTTGACGAGATTCACGAAAACATGCCTCTCTTGGGGAACTCGGCGAAGCCAGAGAAGAAGAGAATCAGTGAGAGTCCATGAACGAGAAAATAAATAAGAAACAACCCTATTTTCTTCTTCCAGAAGATCAGACACTTATCCTTAGTCTTCCATTTTTGTAATTTCCCCATGACATCTTGGATTTTCAAAACACAAGTTCGAGTTTGTCATCTACCATATTGAAAGAATAACCTTCGCATATACAAGTTAAGCACACGAGTGCGAAATATCTCATATGAAAATAAACAGCACGCTATACCCTATTCATTCCCATATTTGCCTAAGATTGAGTTTCAAACGAGAGACGAATCAAGAATCTAAAGTAATAACATGCCTACCTGAACCACTGCTGCCAGCATCAAGTAAATTTTTCCTGCTATTTCCGTATACATCCACAAACTTGTTGGTTTGTATACACCATTTTAAGCCCATTTGCTTACTCATTGTCTGGTGTGGTCTTATTTTGTTCCTAGTTAAAGGTCTTATTGTGCCAATCATTACGGCAAAATCAGAGACGCCTATACACTTTCATGTAAAGACCCATTGATCTTGCCTTATAGTTTCTTAGTACTATTGCCTAAGGATGTTTCGCTACGACATATGAAAGGCACATAAGTTCTGCGAATTTAAAGCCCATGACATTGTGTCTCGCGTAATCATGAGGACGTCACAACACTTCATGAAAACACCCATCGATCTCGCCCTATCCTCGCATAGTATTATTGCCTCTTCAGGATCACTGCACAACATGACAGCCAAATTTTCTTAGAAATACAACCTCATGACATTTGCGCCTTAAAACACTTACGACCCCCTAACGGAGGTGCCCTTATCATCTCCCCGGCTGCCCCTTCAAGAAGCGTACATCGCCAACAAGGCTGCCTCCTCCCGCTTCTAGCGCCAATATGTAGTTGGGAAATCCTAACTATACCCCTAAGAACTGTAATACGGGCTATAGGATGACAATCACAGGTCTGTATTGATTAAATCTTTTAGGCTTACAAATGAAACAAAAAGCTCAAGAACACAATTACTCCTAACTTCTCTCAATGACTTCCCAACACTTGAAAAAATCCCCTCCAAGGCCCGCTCCTTATATAGGGTATTACATAATGGATGGCAAACAAGCCCTTATTTCCGGGAAACTGGCGAAATATCGCAAGGTATAAGTATGTGCTACACTAAATGCTGTCTTTCACATCTCCCTCGGGGAGCCAAGTCGTGCCATTCATAACATTTCTTCTCGACAACCGAGATAACAGAGCTTATTAATCTATAAAAGTATTGATGTCAAGATACCAATCTCACAAAAGTGTAAGAATGCCTCAATAACCAGTGTACAAAGTACAAGGGCTCTTAGAAATAGTGTCATTTTTATTTTAAAATTTTATAGAAACATGTCCAAATGCAAGATATGAATACCTTGGAAAAATTTGTGAACTTTACTTGGCAAAAGGGAAAAGGAGAAAATGATGCACCACCAAGTTTCGTTTGATAGAGATGAACCCACTGAAACAATCAAAAGAATAACCCAAATGCGAAAAGTAAAGCGCACAGAAATTTCATAACAGAAAAACTCATAACGTAGAAAAACCGACCTCGTAAGTTTGAGCGCTGCCGGTTAAGCAGCCCAATGACTAGCCTCATTCGAATCCCACCTGACGTGTTTGAGACCAAATCCACAAACAATAGACTGTGCTTGCCTACGCTCTGCCCCTTCCTTGCAGATTTTACACCTGATCTCGAAACATCCTCATGATAAAACTTCTGCACTTAGTGAAGACTTTCAATACTTATCTTCCATAAGACAAAAATCTCTATTGATTTCTCTTGAGATGTAGTCTCGACAGTGATGCTGACTTTTTTCGCGGTAGAACAATGTCTACAGCAAACATCACTGCAGGTCCGAACGCCTCCAATCTTCAATAAGGTAAACCTAGGATAACTTACTCACCTCAAATAAAAATCAAAGAACCGGTAGAACGCGATGCGGACTTAAGAATTATCAGGGCAAATATAGTGTGACTCAAGCATGGCCCTACGAAGCCTCTCAGAGTAGAGTCTTGATACATCCCACATACGGTGTCACGAAGGAAACTTGGGCTATAGATGCACGAGCTTTATCTTTGCAGCTAGGGACAACACGTAGGTGAGGAGTTAAAAGCCAAATGCAAAGAGTCTTTTTATTTACTTATTTGAAGTCTATAAGTATCTTTGAACCTAAGGTAGGGTTGCTTAGGATTCGATCTAACCACCTGAGTAGTTTAGATGAAATTTCAAGTTTAGGAGAATCATGGCATAAATGTACAGCATAGGTTACCTTGAGATTACGCGAAAAATACGCACTATGGTTCTGGACGCAGAGCAAGATTGCACAATGATAGGCCTTCATGAAACAGGTCACTCAGGTAAGATCGTGAACCTCTTACTTGATAATGGTGGTTCTTGAGAACACCTTCAGACTTAAGCAACGATAAACCACAAGCCCGCAAGATAAATTGTGAGTTACATTTGTTTTAGAAGCGTCACATGAGAGTTGGTTACAACAAATGTGAGACCTTATACCTTAATTTGCAAGGTATACTCAACAATATGCGAATCCTTAGAAATCGTCATTTATATATTTCCTCTGATTCCAGCCAAGGTCGCCTGATCGACTCGGCGCTTATGTATCCTTAGGAGGTTAGCGTAACTCGGATCAACAAAGCTCTGCGGCTACTCAGGTATGCGATACCCTGGACATTCGCGAAGTCGTGGCATGGAAGTAGGCATGCTTTTGCTGGGCATACATGCCCATGGCCGTGTTGGCGAAACTCGGATCAACGAGGTCGCATACCTCTCGAGGCTCATGCTAAATTAGGGATTGGACAATGCATGCACACCGATATACATGTCCTCCCGACATTCTCAGTGTACTCCATGGCTGCATATATTAGAAACGTTCCCAATGACGACACAGGTGGCATGCATACCGTGGCGGCAAACCTAAACACCTAAGTATTATTTTTTGCTTGGCATCCTTTCCGAGTGATCAATTTCCACAAAAATAGTTTATGAAAAATAAATTGTTCTTCTACTAAGTTTCGTTAAAGATCAATGAACAATCATTGCTTTCCCGAATCATATTTTTGAAAGTCTATACGGGCACAGATGTTCAGACTCGAAATTTCTTTTGTAACAATATAGAAGTCTACTAAAACTCATATTCGACGTAGCCCTCAAAAGATAGCGATCATAGGATTCACAGGAGCACATGGGAGGTTAGTCTCTCGCATACCTCTCTTTGTTATTGATTTCATTTTGTTCTTTAGTCTTCATTACCTTCTGAGGGTATTCTGGGACAATATCTCGATACTCAATCTACCGAGGATCTGACTCCTAATCTGAAACTTGACTTTCGTGAGACTCAGAAAATCAAGATATACGTCTTTTGCAACTAACGCTCGATAACAAGCATGAGATAGAAAATCTCGCGAGTCTGACTGCAGGCAGTGCTTTCCTAACGCACGGTATATGCATACTGCTAGGAAGTTCTTGAAACTTTTTTTCGCGGTAGCTAATTCTACCGGAACTATGCTCAGATTGAGCACTTTCTGTGAAGCTCGTTTTGCCTATATAAATAAAAAAGTTGTAGAATTATGTTTAAAGAGACCATGGCATGCATAGGTGTTATGCATGCCCGGAGTAGCTCATGTCCTTTTGTCTCTCATCACGTTCAAAAACATTTTCAATATCAAGGTATACATACTGGGTATGCATACCCAAAAAAAGTTCATGCTGTATTGTTTACTTATAATATTAAAAGATCCAACTTAAATAAGGGAATCGTTTGTGAGCAAATTAAAACGCCCATGTGGGGAGAAAAGCGATTAAGAAAATGTCAGCGGTTTTTTCAAAATAATTAAGTGCCTATGTCGTTTTGATTTTAGTGGGCCACCTACTTAGTCAATCGTTGTTTTCTTGGTCAATTTTGATGTTGCAATTACAAAATATCCTTAAAAGGACTAATAAAAGTAATACCTCAATTCATTGCATCCCTTTACCCAAATCATTACATGCAGCGAGTTATGGTTCATGAGTTGTTGATTCAATTGAAGCAAGATGGAAATCGGGGAAGGATTGATGGTTGTGTTGGTTAGATCGATGAAATCGGGGAGTTGTTTTATTCGGTTGAATCACGGGGTTTTGACCAAGATATAGGTGAGATTTGAATAAAGGAAGCGGTGGATTGGGTTTTGAGCGAGATTAGCAAATGGAGAAAACCAGTTTGATTGGTTTATTTCAACTTGATTTTTTTTTACGAATCATTAATTCATCTACGGTTTCCTCTCTTTCACTCCTCAACTTTCTGATTAGGTTAAATTAAACAAACATTGATTCAACTTTCAGCATAAGTTATGATGATTCATTTAGAATCATCGGGTGTATATATGTTGTTGCTTTTGAAATGGATGGTCCACTTTAATTGTTAGGTTCCCATGTCTGGTTTGGATGGTTGTTTCATAACGGTGGTGATGGGTATAATTGGAAGGCATAGCTTGGAGGAGTTTGCTTATGTCAATGATTTTGTGTGTACCCAGATTTAAAAGTTGCGGGTTAAGAAGCTAGAGAGGAGCTTAAAATCAATTAGAAGGTACCTTGGTGAGCTCCACCGAAACCGCACTTAACTGTTTGATAAATACCTCCAAAGAATAGTCTTTGAAGACAGGATCGGTGAAAGCATAGTTGATTCATAGTTGGTACAGGAGGTAAGCCCAATTAAGTTGGTGACTCAGTATCCTCCCAACTTGTTCCTACTCGGACAATTTAGGGCATGAATGTCTTTCAACATGGTGGTTTAGTATCCCGGGTGTCATGTGATGCGTTAGCCGTTTTTTTAAAAAACGGAACGGAAAAGAGTCGATCCATAGAATTAAATATATTATAGAAAAAACGTGGGCATTTATTAAATACATTTCCTAACATGGGCATTTTAATTCCCCATAATAAATTGCTTTTGACCAAGATTGTAAAAGATCTAAGAATTTTCATTGCTTGAATCATATTTTGAGAGTTTACACAAGGCAATTGAACTCAAAATTTCTTTTTGCAATATTAAATCTACTAAAATCATCCGGCATGCATAGTCATAAGATGGGAATGGTAGATGTATTAAGTAAATTAATAGGATAAGTCGGTCCTCATATACCATTGTTGATGAAGTTCTCGTAAATATCTCTGATTGTCCTTCCAAATCTTCGATGATATTTAGTGATATTTACAATTTTCATTTGCTATGCTCTAATCATGACTTTAGCAAACTAGAAATCAAGATATATTTTTGTTCAATATGTGTGATAGCTTGAGATATTAAAACTTGTGATTTTGACCAGTGATGCTCTAATAATAAATGATACATATGACGTAGTAACGTAAAAACATTATTAATATACTTAGGTATTTAGAGCATTGCTAGTCGAACTCACAAGTGTTGCTATCTCAGAAGCTTGTTGTCAAATTTAGTTGATCAAAACTATGTCTTGATTTCTAGTCTACATTTAGTCATGTCTCGGTGTTAGGATTAGTAGTGTGTAGTTGATGAGTGCATAATTCTTATATATTTACCACTCAAATATATATTCAATAGGTTTGATTTTTATACATATTTAATAATTTTGTTTATTTTTACGGTGTTTAAATAAATAAAGCTTTCTTGGACAAAATGTGAGGAACTTTCTTTGGTAAAATGGAAAGGAAGGATCAATATATCTCAATATCTTGATGGACAAACAATTGTATTTGGGCAGTAAAGAGGATGGAAACAATTATAGTTTGAGAAATGAAATTAGAAGTAAGAAAACACGAAGTTGGGTCCTAATGATGTCAACGTGTGCAGTTTAAAAGACAGCATACAGGACTTTGAAAGAGGCATGCATGGAATTAAACAATTAAGGAAAGTGGAGATTTGGAGGTCCACTTCCATTATCAAACATGCAAGCACGTGAAAGAAATGTTTATGTCGACACCATATTAGAATTTCCATATTTTGTTCCTCTGACCACCACTTAATAAGCTAAAGAGAATGAATGGACCAATAAGATGTAAAGAAGTGGACACTTGTCACCCATTCATTGGTTAGTGACGTGGAGGAAAATTCAAAATAGGAAAGTTACATTTTGGAACCTTATAAGTGCGATCAGAATATCGGTTTGAGGGGAGTTAAGGGGGCTAATAGCCCGTGCCACTATAGTTTCTTTTGTTTCTCAATTTTTGTAATGGAAAGCTAGTTCTCTCCCATTGGGGCTAAGGAGAGGCGGAGTCGTCGTGTAGAAATTCTAGTAATCTTTAAATAAATATTCTTTGGAGCATCAATATTTTAATCAATCTTTCTTTATATTTAGCTTTGTTTTAATTGTTTTGGATAGTCTTGACTATCGATCTTTTATAAGCGAAGAAAGGTTATATTGTTTTGGTACAACATAAAGTTGTAATATTTATTTTAATCGTTATATATTAGACACATGAGATTGGGTTAAATCTTTGTCTCGAGTTATATCACGAATATTGTTTAGAAGGAATGATTATTTTACACAATTGATTTGGTGAAATCCGAAACCACAGGTTTTTCTTCATCCGATCATCTTAGCAAATTTTCCTTTAGTATTTTATTTAATTAATCCTCTTAGAAACCAAATCTTTATAAAAATCAGAAATGACTGAATCCTTTACTTATCCTTTGTTGAAACTACATCAATTTTTGCGCCGTAACCTTGCAATTTGTATATAGATTAGGTTTTAGATTTTATTTTAGTTTTACTAGTACTTTTAAAATTTTTCTTTTTTATTTACGTCTTTGGGTATTTTCTTTTATTTTTGGTGTGCAGATTTTTTCTTGCAATTAAAAGTGGAAAGTGGAATAAAGCGACCAAGCAGGTAAGTATCAATTTTATTTTGTTCCCTTTTGTAAATATTTATTTTTTGAAAATATTACGATTTTTTTAGATATTTTGTTTATTTTACATATTATTTTGGATTCTTTTATTTTTGTAATTTTTTTATTCTTTTTTATATATAAAGAAAAACACGTTGCACACACCAATTGCATCATCGAACAACTAGATTTAGGAAAACATAGTGGAAAAATATTTGAACAGGTACCTTGGGCCTTATAGGAGTTACCAGCGAAATTCCACAAATCTTGGCCAAATTACCATTGACCAGGTCTTTATTTGTAGGTATATTGACTTAAGGTAACTGAGCCTACCAATTTTAGTCGACCCTACATTTGCACGTGCAAAAAAAAAAAAAAAATGTCAAGGCGATATTATAAATGACCGATATAATGATTATTATTTGAAGAGTCTAAATGGGCCAGTGTATCCATACTATGTAAAGTAGTGTGGATAGTACTTCAGGACCTTCACCCAGGCCTTCGAGGTTATGGTTCATACTAAGGTGATCCTATTACTATTCGCACGTCCACCAATCATCTCTGACAGGCCGAAAGAGCAATATTATAATGAAGAAAATAGAGTTCTCCATCTTTAGAGGATTTAATCAAGCAATTGCCACCAGTTCTGATGAATATAAACTCATTCCATAGAAGATGCACTCGGAAACAATTTCAATTGACAAGTCTTTCTTTACGAGGAGGACATCACTTAAGAAGTTGATAAATCTATATGTGATACGAAATAATCTTGGATAAAGCATGTGAGACTCTTAACAAGCGGGAGGACCAAAATGCACCTAAGACTATTGCTCATAAAGAACTTGAGCTCGAAAATAGTGTTTCAATCTTACCCTTGATAATACATATAATTATTAACCTAATTTAGAGGACGAGGTTAGATCTAAATACACTACATGTTTAGATGGTGTAGTATATCATTATGATTATGAAGCGGATGATGGTTTAGATGAAAGAGTTTATCTGAGAGAAGTGTTTTTTAGAGTCTGATTCGAAACAATAGTCTCTTACGAGGATTATAGAAATGTAGAACCACCTAATTTCAACCTAGAAGAAATAAAATACCATTTTTCTAAATCGATAATTTAGAAATTAAGGAGATTATGACTAGTTCATCCAAGGATATTGACAACTCTAGGTTTGGCGGTGTATATCATTCTGTGTGGTTCACCTATGGCTCTTATAAAGGTCCCCAACTTGGGACTTGCGTTTTGTCTCTGCCATCTTAATAGACTACCTTCATACGTTTTTACGGACCTAATTATGTCCCGAGAATGAAACTCATTTGTTAAGCTGGTCATCTTGTTGATGTGGTACATCAGGTCTATGATACCCCACCAAGATTTTATTTACCAAATGTGGGAGTATCTTAATTTGAAATATGTCATTATCTATTTTTAGAACTAAACCTAATATTTTTAGGAAATTTAGAATCATGACACACTTTCTTAAAAATGGCCACCACTTTCATTATGGTGAACTTTGTAAGTCCGTCGATTGACTTTGAGGATCCTGATTATTGAGGTTATTATTATGTGCTTCTAAGTTCTTATTTGAGTTTTTGATCTTTTACCTTTGATCCCTCAGGATCCTACCAATGAGAAACAGCCCATGAAAATATTTTATTTCAAGCCCTTTCATAGAACTGAAACAGAACCATGGCTAGATGTAGTTGTCTTAAAAGGAAACTAGATAAGGGTGTGCTTTATTTGTTCATTTTCTTGGAAGGGTTGCGATTCCTTTTACTTGTGATAGCTTTATTTGGTTTTGATGACCCAGGATATTTGACTATTACTTTATGATTCTATGAGGTGACTAATGCTTTCTTAGGGCAGGTTTGAAGGCGTTAAACTTAGCACTTCTTGGGAGGTAACCCAATATTCATCGACACGGTAATATCTTTCCTTAACTCTTTGCTTGAAATGGTAACGAGTTTTCTCTTTGTTCATGTTTTTAGTTTTATCTTTAGAACATTGAGACAATGTTAGAATTAAGTTTGGGGTATGAGAGAAACTTTTTGTTGCAATAAATAAACTCCGACCCTAGAAATTTATGCATATTAAGGTTGGCACTAACCAATCTAAGTGGATGGAAGCATCTTGGTTGTAGGAGTTGAATGATAAGTTAAATGAAACATCAAGTTTATTCCAAAAGCACGAGCTCGGGTGTTAGCAATAACATGGTAGTTTCCCGTATCTAAGTGAGTCCTTTTCACTTCTTTGTTTTTATTTTTTGATTTCTTTAAAATATGTTTCTCTAAGTGATTAGGTGGGCTCACGATTCAAGTTGTTACCGGCTCTTTGAGGTGAAATAGAGTGAGTTGAGATACCAAAAAAAAAAATTGAGACCCAGACCAATTAGACCAATCGGAAATAAATATTAACACTTGGATAGCAATATGTGTGTGTTCTCCCTGTAAAATGCTAAACAAGCGTGGAACCACCGGGATCTGGGAATTACCATGTAATCTGCGACAAGAAGCATGCGCTTGGATGTGTAGATCTAATCATGTTGTTATAAAAAAAAATAAAAAAATGTCAATGTTCAATAAATCGACCCTTTGGTTCCCTTATATATACCGATTGTGTTGATATTAAGTGGAGACCCGATATCTCAGTCCATTAGGATAGAAGTTCATTTTGCGGTGGCCTTGACAGGATATGAGAAACACCGTTCACCTAGTCAACATCAAAACCATCTATGTTTTTCTCTATATCCATCTTTTAATCTATCCATGTGATTTGTCACACCATCACGCGCTCTTTATCCAGTGCCTTGGATGTTAAACTCAATGTTCAAATCAACAAATACATTGATTTGAACATCCTTTTCATGTTTGTTCATTTCCATGACAGGAGCAAAATGAACAAACTCTGAGTTATTCATCCCCTAGGCTTGCTCAAAATGCACCGAAATAAAAAAGCTGAGCAGACCAGATTTCTTTAACGAGAAAAATTAGTAGTTTGGACATATAAAGAATGGTTGTGATTGAGATATCCTACGAGACATTTCGGATATATAAACAACGGTCGTGATTGAGCTACGGAATTGGCGAAAACGGTGTTTTTATCTCTTCAGCCAAACGATAAATCGCCCTAGAAAAAAAATGTAATGTATGTCCCCATTTTCAGCAATCCATTTCGCGGCGGTGAATGTAAGGAAATCGAAATAGGTTCGATGATATTTTGGTGGTGGAATGAAAGTGGCGATAATCAAAGGATTTCTTCATTCTACATAGATTATACAAACTAGGTTTTTGGGTTGATTCTTCAAATAGCTCTTGCTTTCTTCTTTTACCGTAACTTAAAGATCCAAAGGTATGATTCCATGTTTAGGTTTTCTTCTTTTAGGATTTATTTTTTGAGTCGTGTTTGATGAAATTCTAAATGAGTCTCCTTAATGATTATTATTTTTGATGTTTAGCTAAATGGCCTCATGTTATTCATTAGCTTCATGTTTTTGTTATTTGATGATTCAATGTGTGTAATTGTTGTTTTGGCTGAATTCTTCTTTGGAAATTACTATATGGGGGATAGTTATATGTAATGTTTCGTTGAGATGTATGGAATGGGTGCACCATTTGGAGGTGTTGTTTTAGCTTTGAATGTTTTATTGGGTGACCATGTGCTTGATCTTTGTTCTTGGTGGTAACTCTATTGCATTGTGAGGTCTCCTCTAATCTATAAATTGAATAGTTATCAACATCGAGAATATCTTTAATGTATCAATTTATTATTAGCTCAAATGTCTGAGTGGTGCGGGATAACAAGAGTTGCGGTGCGGGTTAGCGTTCAAATATCTTTTCCCTCTGAGTCACGTGAGTTATGTATGACTGTAATCACACATACTTTCGTACGTGTGCTCTCTTTGATAGTGTTTATTAAGTCGGTCTTTAAAATTTGTATTAATACTTGAGCTACAACTCATTCTTGGTAATGAAAGTCCTGTGTTTATAAATGAGAAGAAACAATGTCGGCCATTAATGGAGTGTCATTATGGTATCGAGACACGGTTGAGTTAGTTTTAACTCGGTATTTTTGATCCTTCTCTCATTCATCTTCTTTTCATTTCTTTTTCTAGTAATAAAATCACCATTCCAAATTTGATTATTTTCTAGTATATTAGAAATTGCTCTCTGGATATACTTTTCTTTGATCTATCATCGGGATTTGTTTTTCATCGCCGTTATTCTTGATCTTGAGTTGTCTTTCAAACTCAAGATCTTCTTTGATAATTTTCTTACATTACTTTCTACATCTCGGATCTGTGATTGTTTCAAGATTTGATTAATGGGAAAATACTACTTCCAACTCGTTTCGAACATTTCCCTAAATCAACTAAATAACTTTGTTCATCTTGAAACTCAAAGAAGACAATTACATTACATGGAAGCATCTTATGACTCAGGTGATTCATAAATTCAAATTGCTGCGTTTTCTTGATGGTTCTCATCCATGTCCTCCACAATATACAAATCAGAGAAATCAGATTAATGGAATTGAGAATCCTTTGTACAGTTGGTTAGATGAGACTGACCATCATTATGTGGATCGATTCAGCGATTTGGACTCGGTGATTCCCTATTTCTCTCAAGCCACTACATGTCATGAGTTATGGATGAATGTTGAAGCACGGTTTGCAAGAGCTTCATCGACTCACTCAATTCAGTGCGTACAACTTCTCTCCATAACACAAGTACTAAATCAATTCATTCTTTGATTAATGAAATCAAACTTTTGTCAGATCAATTGGCTGCTGCTTTGGAGAAATTGTTTCGGACAAGGAATTAGTAGTCATCACATTGAAGGCCTTAAACTACGATTATATTCCATTTGCTACCTCCATGAGGCACAAAAATCCTCCCATATCTTGTATTGAGTTACATAACAACCTGCTCAGTGAAGAGGTTGTAGTTAGTGAGAGAGCTATTACTCAACAGAATGAATCTAATGCCAAAGCCTTTATGGCTAGCAATAATAGACACAATTACGGGGTCATCTTCTCACTTTAGAGGATCTTAAAGGAAGAGATTCTGATGGTGGAAGAGGTTACACTAGTGGTCTTTATCCAAATCTGACTATTTTTAGAAACTCCACTAGTAGAGGCTATTCAATTCAAGATAAACCACCACCTTGTCAAATTTGTGATTCTCCAAGCCATTTGGCTCCTAGCGTGCTCGAGACTAAATTTTTTCTTATCCAGGAAAGATCACCTCCACCTAATCTCGGTGCTATATTTGGCTGCTGCTGATATTTTTGATGAAGAAGAATGGATTCTTTGATAGTGGAGCTAATTATCACCCATTACTTCTCAGGCATCAAATTTCTTCGAGTCCAACACATATGATGGTTACGAACTTATACAAACAACAAATGGGCGGGTATGACTATTTCTCAAAACGGGACACTCTAGTAAAATTGTTAATGATCATTTCATTTTAGCTTCGGTGATGTTCTTGTTGTTCCTCGGTCATCTCATAATCTCTTATCCATTCACAAATTTACTCACGATAACAATTGCTCTTTGCTCTTGATTCTCATGGTTTTCTATGAAGGCTCACCGAACTGCAGGAAGACTCTCTTGAGAGTCCACATAGGGATGGTCTTTATCAATCAAATTCACATCATCACCTCATGCTCTCCCTTCAAAATAACGACAATGTTACGCTTCATAGATGATTTGGTCATCCATCATTTGAAACATTTCAAAAACTTTGTAGGCTGCTAAATTTCTCAAATATATCAATAAACCATTTACTTGTGTTAATTGCAAACTATGCAGAAGTCTAAAATTTCCTTTGAAGCTTTCTTGTAATGAATCCAACAACCTGGAGTTGTTACATATGGATCTTTGGGACCTGTTCGGTGAAGATGGTTTACGGTAGTTTGTATTATGCAAATGTTATTGATGCCTATTCCAAGTGTTGTTGGATTCTTCCTTTGCATTCAATTTGATTTTAAGCTTGGCCTTCACTTCTTTTGTAACGAGGTGAAAATCTTCTTTCTCCACTCGTTAATTACAATAAGATGATAATGGAGGTGAATTTTAAACAACTATCTAGCAAAATTTTGTGCTCAAAGGAATTACTCATCAATTTACTTGCTCTCATACACCGGAAACGGAGAATGGTGTTCTTTGGGGTTAAGCACAAGCATTTATTAGGCATCTTGAACTCTTTTATCACAATCGAGGCTTACCTCATGCTTATTGGGTTGAGGCTTTACATCATGCCAATTTTCTTATCAATAGACTCCCTACCAAGTCCTTAACTTTCTCCACTCTATTTTATCAAATTTTAACAAATTGCACGATTATTCTTTCTTGAAAGTTTTGGTTGTGCTTGCTACCCATGGCTTAAGCCTTACACATCCAATAAACTAGATCACAGAAGTAAACAATGCATATTTCTAGGTTCTGAGTCTTCAACATAAGGGCTATAGATGTTTAGATCCTCTTCTTTGAGTGAGTTTATGTCTCCAGAGGCATGTTTCATTTGATGAAACTTCTTTTCCTTATATTTGTTACCATCCTCAAGCTTCGGTGAGATATTTCGATCCTCAAGTTGAGTTAGCTATTCCTCTTGCACCTTCTTTTGAGTCAACTACTTCAATCCCTTCTCCATCTGCCTCCTTTCCTCCCATTTCTCCTTCCTCCATCACTGTGAATGATCATTCCAATGATTACTAGAGGTAAGCATGGTATTAAGACTCAAAAATCTTATTATGGCACTTATCATCCTCTGGATGTTGCATTTCTTGCAAAAGCCACCAAAATACCAACATGTATTAGTACACTCACAAGGAAGAAGTCTGGAGAATTCTTATGCGGAATACAAAGCTCTTAATGATGAGGTACATTTTCTTTGGTTGATCCTCTTTGGTATTGATAATGTCATTGGGTGCAAATGGGTCACGGAATAAAATACAAACCCGATGGTTCCATTGATAGACCAAATGCAAGGTTAGTAGCTAAGGGTTATCATCGACCCAATAAGGTGTTGACTTTGATGAAACCTTGATCATGTTGCTAAACCTACCACTATTAGGATCATTCTTTCCATAGAAGTGCGGTTTAATTGGAAAATCCAAGCTTGATGTTAATGATGCATTTCTTCATGGGGATTTGAAGGAAGTGGTGTATATGTCACATCCACTGGATTTGTTGATGAATCAAAGCCACATCATATACCTTTTTGCACAAAGCTATATATGGACTTAGCGAGGCTCCTAGAGCATGGTATGACAAACTCGAGTCTTGCTCTTCTTTCTTTAAAGTTTTATCGACTCTCCATCAAATACTTCTCTCATTGTTCACAAGGTGGGAAATCGACTCATGATTGCATTAGTGTATGTTGATGATATATTGTTGATGATGGCTCTTATAAAGTTTCTTCAATTTGTCATTTCTCACCTACATCTGTGAGTTTCCCATTAAAGATCAGGAGATCTTCATTTCTTCTTAGGGCTTGAAGTCAAGAGAACTCTACTTCCCTTTCTATCTCAAACCAAATATGTTGTTGACTTACTTCACATGTATCACATGGAGGTTCCAAGCCATGCCCGGACACCTATTCGGCAAGCGAGAAACTCAATAAAATTGATGGAGACTTCTTTGGGCAGTCCAGTGAATTTAGGTCCTTAGTTGGTGCTCTTCACTACTTGACTTTGGACCGGGCCGAGAAATTTCTTTTTAGTCAATGTTGTTTGTCGGCATATGCAACATCCCAGAACTCCACACTTGATTGCAGCCAAAAGGATATTGAGATACATTAAAGGCCTTTGTTGGTTATGGTCTTCATCACCAAAGGTGATTATTTTCTACTAGGCTTTTGAGATCTTGATTGGTGTGGTTGCCACAGAAATGAAAGCGATCTCTGGAGCCTGTGCATCTTTCCAGGCTCCAATGCTATATCTTGGTCCTCAAATAAGAAATCTCTGATTGCTAGGTCAAGTAATCGTCGGTTGAGAACATTAGCAAAGCGGTGCGGATGAAGTTGTTTGGATCTCCTTTCTTCTCAAAGATTTGCATTTTGATCCTATCGGCCTAGCTTCAAACTTTATTATGCACTCAAAAATGAAACATGTTCATCTTGATTATCACTTTCTGTGGGGAACTAGTGCAGCCAAAGCTCTAGATGTGTTTTATGTGTACGTACTCTCGATCAGTGTGCGGATATTTTCACCAAAGGCTTACATGGTCCTCGTTTCCAAGATGCTTCGTGACAAGCTCACTTTGTGGTTGCACCACCCATGAGATTGAGGGGGATATTAGCTCCGTGTCTGATGGCGCGAGATAACAAGATCGAGTTGCGGTGCGAGTTAAGCGTTCAAATATCTTTTCCATCTCACAGTCACGTGAGTTATGTATGACCTGTAATCACACATACTTTCGTACGTGTGATCTACCGATAGTAAGCTATTAAGTCGATCTTTAAAGTTGTATTAATACTTGAGCTACATCTCATTAACTTGGTAATGAAAGTCACATGTTTGTAAGAAATGAGAAGAAACAATGTCGGCCATTAATGGAGTGTCATTATTTATAACATTGGATTACCTTTATTGAGTAAAAAATTACTTTAAGAAAAATCGAAATACTACAACAATTTAGTTCTCCAAATTGTTTATTGCTTATTTGAAATTGGATCAATACCTTATCTATCGTATTTGAATTTTCTGCGGTGCGTAAATGTAGTACAACAATGTGTGGTAAACTTAATGGGATTAGCATAAAGAAAAATGGAAGGTATGGGCTCCGAAAATCATTCCTCGAAAATATTTGAAATATTTAAACATCAAAAGGATAATGTTAACAACACGATACAATTTAACATGAAGGCATCAACAAAGACCAGTCAACTGTTCGTTTGGTCCTATTTGAAAATATAAATTATAGTTTGGTCCTAGAAATAATGGTTTGGTCTTAGGGTGACGTCATGGATAATGTAATGTCATCATGTAGTGGCGAGAAATACCCTTTTGGGACCATTACATCATCCATGACGTCACCCTAGGCATATATATTCAATTATCAAAGAGATGAAATCATTTTCGCATTTACTTCTCTCTCATCTTTTTTTCTTTTCCAGATCTACTTTTCTCTTTTTTTTTTTTTTTTTTTCCATTCTCTTTACATAAAGAAGATGAAGATTTTCTAGGGTTTTAATTTGCAGAGATGAAACAAGAAACAACAAATGATCTAACGAGTTTTTCTTGAAGATTTCTAGGTTTTTAATCTGCTACTTTTTGTTGAAGTTCATCTCGTGTATTTCTTTGCTGCTTTGAAGATGTAAATGAGCTTTTTCTTGAAGATTTTTGATCCGCTGTGTTGCGTGTTTAAGATGTTGAAGACGACAACAAACTTTGATCTATTTGATGAAGATGGCGGCGATCCATTCGAGTGAAGGCAGCGGCGACAATGAAGATCAACCCAATCTGTTTGATGAAGACGATGAAAGATGATGTTGTTCTTTGGTGTTTTTGAAAACGACGATGTTATTCTCTTTGTTGAAGGCGTCGAAGAAGATGAAGATGAAGCTTCTTTGATGTTTTTATATGGAGTTCATTTCGGAAATGAAGTCCGGTTTGTATAGGTTTTTATATGGAGTTCATTTACGGAATGAAGTCTTTTTTTAGGTTTTTATATTGAGTTCATTTCCGAAATGAAGTCATTTTTTTTTTGGGTTTTTATATAGAGTTCATTTACGGAATGAAGTATGTTTTTTAGGTTTTTATATGGACTTCATTTTTGGAATGAAGTCTGTTTTTTAGGTTTTTATATGGACTTCATACGGAATGAAATGCATTTTAGGTTTTTATATGGACTTCATTTACGGAATAAAGTCTTTTTTTAGGTTTTTATATGGACTTCATTTCGGGAATGAATCACATTTTTAGGTTTTTATATGGACTTCATTTTGGAATGAACTTCTACGAAGAAAATAAGTAAAAATTAACACGGAAGAGTACTTTTGCCGATTTAATATTTTTAAATAATTATGGACCAAACGGTAAAGGCGTTTTCCTAAAAGACCAAGCAGTCCAAGGGCCCACCTAAAAAAGGACAAACGATATTTTTCCCAGTGCTTTAAACCTGTTGCCGTAAATTCCAATTCTGATCTTGCTAAATTTTCTAATGAGACAGGTTGCAAAAAAACCCAAAAGAAATTACAGTGCACTTTCTTCACAGTGATTGGATAATCTTATAGTTTACTTATTTGAGTCCGAGTGTGCAAACTTCAAAACACGCCAAATTCACGAACATTTTATGATAGACTCTTCCAATCCATCTCCCACTCTTTAATGCAAGCAAGCCAAAATGATAATCCTTACCCATTTTTTGGTTCAACAAACAAAATAGGACCAAAATGCTTAACGGAATAGGGACCTTTCGTTTAATATATACAAAACGAGCGGCACGCGTGCTATGCGCGTGCACTAACCTATCTAGTCGTGCCGCTTATTGAAAATGCAATTTTTCAGCTTCATAGTTATTACTTTATCCTTGAATAATATCTCTAGTTTCAATTCAAACTTATTAAAGTAGGGGCAAAATGGTCAAGTAAATTTGCAGCTTCAACTAAGGGGTGTTCCCTTTCTATAATAGAATAGATCTAACTAAGGACAAAAATGATTAACGGATTAGGTACCTAAAAATAATAATATGTGTGGCTTAGTTTATTTACGAAATGCCATTTTTATAAAAAAGAAGACAAATATTTAAAAACTAAAGTATCTTCCGAATGGCATGTCGGATTTTTGTGAATTTTATATATTTGGAAATCTCTTTGAATTACCTACGCAACGAGTATAAAAAACAATATCAAATTTTTACTTTTTAATGTATTTACAATCCTCCAAAAAGAAACTAGCTATAATATAAAGGTAAATTGAAGAGCCTATGTAACTTTTATATGTTGCCTATATGATGCTCAAATACTTCACTTGATACACTACAAAACTACTTAGAAGAATCTATAAGTAGTTTAGAAAAATCTGAAATATTACCTCTAGTTTCATTAAAAGTGATATTTTTATTTTTTCATTTTTACCAATAATAAGCAAAATTGGAAAATAAAATGAAAGTACCAATTTTTAAGAAATGGAAGGAAAATTTAGAAAAAGTAATGTCGCGTGCATCACACGTGCCCACTACTTGTGTAATGTAGTGCATATATATCTAATGGGATATCAACCACCAAGTCTTTGTAATAAGGGCTCTTATAATGCAAACATTAATGGGATGACAAATTAATCAGTTTTTTTGGTTGATTAGCCCTTGAATTTAAATTACGGATCTAAAAGACAAGTAAATATGACTACCTTCCAAATAGCCACAAATTCAAAATTCATGGTTTATAATATCCACTATGGATATTTCACCCAACTTTTCTCAGTGATTTTATATCAACTTACTAAAATAACCTTTGCCCTTTTTAGGCCTATTCCTATGCACATGCCAAAAAAAAATGGTGTTTGGCATGCCCAGTGTTTATGGTAAACTATATGTGCCACTATGGGGGAAACCAATTAGCGGCGGTGACTTGCTATCGGCGATATTCACAATATCGCTTGGCGTTAAAGACTTTAACGCTACCGATATTGTTAAAATCGCTTTCGTTTTAAATAATGCGCCGGCGTCTGATGGTTATGCCACGATAGTTATTCTACGCAGCGGCTATTTCCCCATATGGTTCCTATATATACACCCTTTTTACCTCTCTAGATAACTCACATCTGATTCTACAGATATTTCACCTATATTCTCAATTTTAAGTTTCATTAATCATCTCAATGTCGGAGATCCGATGAACAAAGGGATATTATCATGAATCGGTTCGGAGTTCTGCAAGAAAGGTATCGTATGAGGTCGAAATTGACAAAGAGGAAAGTGAAGATAATAAACTAATCGAAATTTTGATGCTTGTACATACATGTAAAATACCAAGAGTTCGAGCCCAAAGAAGTATTATCAAGAAGATATACGTTTCGAGGAGGGAATTTTACCATCGAAGCTCATGCCACGATTATTTTCTTCCCAATTGTGTGTACTACGATCGAGATTTTCAAGGTCGATTCAGCATGCCTCGTCATGCGGTGAAAAAGATTATTGAAGAGCTTTGTCGAGTAGAACCTCAATTCAGTTATCAGTTTGATGCTTGAATATTAGAGGTTATAGTCTGAACAAAAAGTTACTTCGACTTTAAGGATTCTAGGTTATGTCACTCCAGCGGATGCGCTATCGGCGGATGAGTACCTTCGTATGGGTAAAACAACTTCTTACACTTACCTTTCATTGTTACGTGAAGTAATGTTTAATCATTTTGGTCCAACATATTTACGAAAACCAACCGGCGAAGATGTTAGACAAATATTAAGGGAGAATGAGGAAAGGATTCCCGGGGAATGCTAGGTAGTATCGATTGTATGCATTGGGTATGGCATGGATGCCTGTTTATTCAGGTGGTCAATATAAAGGTCATTATCCAAGACCAATAATTATCCTTGAAGCCGCGTCTATGATTGTTGGATATGGCACGCTTTTTTTTGGTCTTAGGGTTCATAAAATGATATTAATATTTTGTACAAGTACTTTGTTTGAAGATTTGAAGTATGGAATTTATCCATCCGTTCGTTTCATGATCAACGTCCGTGATACACTCATGGCTATTATCTTGCGGATGGTATCACCTAAAATGGTCCACCTTGGTTGATGCTACCATCGACCTCCTGGTCCATTAGGCCTTTCATACCGAAATATTTTAACGATGCCCAAATGGCATAGAGGAAGGATGTGGAACCCGCTTTGGAATTTTGAAGAGGAAGTTATTTATCATTTGGCCCATATCGTGGGTTGAGTCCCCGTGAAATGCACAAGACTATGCTCACTTGCATAATTCTTCATAACATGGTAATTGAAACCGGGCGTGATTGATTGGATTAACTATGATGATGATGATTTGAGTAGAGATTTGACTTGAAAGAGGCCTCCCGCAAGGAATTATGGTCAAATGACTAACTAAATTGTAACTAGTAATTTGTATGACCGGTTAAGAGATGATCCGAGATTGAATCTTTGGGCGAGCATGGAAGATGATTTTATGTATTTTTCTTAATGTTTTAGCTTGAGTTTAAGTTATGTTATTTATTTTAATGTTTTTACCTTAACTCAAAGTTATGTTATGTCTTTGTTATTTTTCTAATTAATAAACTTCAACATTTCATTTCAAACTAATATTAATTGGAATGCATAACAACATATCAAAATAAAACTTAAACTAAAACATTAAAACTTAAACTTCTACATTAAACTAGTACTAAACTAGTACATTAATCATTTAGAGAAATTATTTCATCAAACTCATCATCAGTTCCATTATCATCATCTTCATCCGGTTGTTAGTAAATCCAACTTGCTTTTCAATCGTGCTTGAATCTGTCAAATTGATTTGCCATACATTTTTTTGTTGGGCGTTCATAATTGAGGGTGTTAGCTTGAAGAATGTTATGCTTGTCATAGTCAAACCCAAATTTTTCTTGAGAAAGACAACTTTTCTTACTCTCAGGTTTTGAAATTTCCTTTCAATGGATCTTTGCTTCTCGACGGTCTTTTGATGTTCCATAAACTCGCCATGTTAAATCCTCCAGGAACTCCCTCCTTCTTGAGCTAATTTTCTATCTTTGATTCCTCCACGGAAGTTTTCCCTTATTATTACCATCAACATAATTGTTGAAAACTACGTTGGAATTTGAGTTTGTAGGGGTATCTGGTGAAGAATTTGATGTACCTTGTGAAAATGGTGAAGAATTTGGTGTTGAGGGGGAAAAAATTATATGGTGACTTTTCGGGTACTATTTGATTTTGCCAGTAATCACGGATTATATTTGTTCAAACCCTTGAAAATATGATAACAACTTTTTGAGCGAGCTGTTTACCATGTTTTCGTTGCCAATATGTACGAACCTCTCTTTCAAAATCAACATCGGTCCGACCCTTTTGTCCTTGCCTTTTCTCTTGGCTTGGATTATCAATGCAACATAGCGACTACTTCTGGTTGATTACAATGAAGTGTACGACAATCCTTTTGCATCACGACTATTGATGTTCATGGTTTGTTCTTCATATTTTGAAATATATTATCCCACATGGTGTTTCCATGTTGTTGTGCACCACCGATACAATCTTGGGTAAAAAAACATAATTACGACAAATACATTCATCTTCTATCATGCTGTATTTTGCACCACGAACCTCGGTTCTTCTTACCTTCGCCTTGAGTTTGTGCTTGTGAATCCATTTACAAGAAAATATATAATTGTAGAGGAGGTGTGATAGTTTTAGATTTGAAAAAGATTGAGAGATTAAGAAATTCTAGAGAGATTTAGAATTTCTGGTGTAAGATTGATATGAGTTTGAAATTAGGTATTTATAGAGGGGGAAATTGTAGCCGATTAGATGAAGATATGATTAGCGATTATCATAGTAGCGGCGAGCTTGACGGCTTAATTTGTCGATTTCAAGACCATCGGCGATGTATTGACCATCGAGCAACCGAGACTCTATCGCTACATTTGGTAACTCTCTAAGTGTATGTATGCACATATCTTAGGAAAAACATATTGGCGTATGAGTTTGGCGATTTAGCGTCTCTTCAATACTCCTGGTTTTTAAAGATACTTTCATTTAGTGGAGTATATGAAAAGTGAAAATCTTGCAGGACAAATATCATGTTTTGGAATGGGCATAGAAATAGGCCTTATATATCTCCACCGACAGTCTCTTCTTCCTCAGTTCATCCACAAAAGATTTCATCGAGGGAGAGCGAAAATGAAGAACAAAAACTCAATCATCCAAAGATCGGAACTTTGGATTGGATAAAATTTTAAGTTCTTTCTTAATTGATGGATTCTACGGAAGCATCATCATTAATGGATGCTACACCAACTCCAAAGATCGGAACTTTGAAGGTAAAGACATGCAATAATTCGTATTACAGTAAATTAACGAGTCGGAATGTTGCTCCTTCGTTTTGAATCGAGATCAGCTTATTTTATGTAAGAATATCTTCAGATTTAATTGATAAAGTACCTGAACATCTTATAATTTGTCATCTACATCGTTAGATTATCATTCCTATAATCCCATCAATAACAAGGGAATTTGGTAGTTTTTGGATGAAATGCAATTTGGGTTTTAACAGAAATTTCTCAATTGAGAAATAGATGCAGCAGCAATTAAATTAAAAGGCCGGCTTGCTGAGATGTTATTTGTGGGATTTACTCTCATTGTTAATATGTTATCAAAGGAATTGGGCTATCAATGTCGTCCAAAATTGGGTTTGTAGTTAATCTCGGTTCACCGAGAGCAGTCAAATTTTAGGGTTTATGCATATGTGGTTTGAATTGGTTCTGGTCGTAATTGTTAGAGCCATGACAACTAGTGGATCCATGGATTGAGAAGATCAGGAAATGGAATATAACATGAATGTTTTTCATAGTTGAGCACCATAGTTAGAAACATTTTTGTTGTTTGAATTCAGAGTATAGATGGAATGGGTGAACTGAATGGTTTACCATTTTCGTGCTTGCTAACTCGAACTTCGCTTCTCCATTTTCATGCTACCAGCTTTGGTGAGTCTTAAATTTCTCTTTTAAATTCCACAATAAGTACCTTATTTGGTTCGGCTATATGTAAGTTTGCAATGGACATGCTAGATAAGATGTCTGGAATGTTGTGACATTTAGTTAAGCTTTAGATTTGGTTGGTCTTTGCAGGATTTAAGCAAGTACCAGAAGACTGAAAAAAAAGCAAATTGGTTGGTAATGTATTCAGTAGTGTTGCTTCAAGCTATGATCTCATGAACGATTTGATGAGTGCTGGATTACAGGATTGTGGAAAGACAGTGTTTTTGTTTTGTTTTTTCTATTGAGTTGTACACTAAACAGTTTTGGTATCAATCTTACCAACAGTCCCCATTCATCTCCTGATTTTTATTTCTCAAATCTCCTTTGTCAGGTTGGTTTCCAAGCTTCATCCGATTCCTGGAATGAAGTATCTTGATGTCGCTGGTGGGACAGGTTGGCTTACTTTGAGCACCATTGTTATTTGAAACAAATTTTTCATTGTCCTAGGCTATTCAAATACTAATAAGGTGTCGAGGATCTGTTATAATAAGACTCTACAGCGCATTAAAAAAAAAATTTCTTAGTAAAACATTTGTGTTAGATGAATAGAATGACAATTAGTGGATTGTGAAGCTTTACTTCAAAATGTCATGTTACAAGAAGAAAATAGAAGTCATTAATATTATTATAAAATAGTCATTTATATGCATGATCTTACATTCTATATAATTTTTGTAAATTTTCAGGGGATGTTGCTTTCAAGATTTCTGACTCCATTAATAGCGTCAGTCGTAGAACCACGCAAGGTGCCCTTGAGGGTAGCCTAGATGACGAAACTCAGATTAATGTATGCTACATCAACCCTAATATGCAAAGTGTTGGTAAAAGCGTGCTGCCGAGAGAGGTGAAGAACATGAATGACTTTGTCATTTTGCAGTTCTCTAATTTTTCATCATCTAGCAGTATGCTCTGTTTGAGTCTAACACGCTGAAGCTTCAATACCAGGTCTAGAGGGTGAGTTGTGATTTCGGCATAATTTCGATACAATAAAAATTTCATTAATTATGCATCAAAAGCCATTACACTCTATACACTAAAACTCTAGACATATACATCTCACAAAACACTCATACACACAACTCACTCACACCACCACTCATCTCACAGAACTCATAAACTCACATAAGGAGAGCTCTCACCTCTCGCTTACTGAGGACCCAATCTCACTTACTTGAGTGACTGCAAGTGAGGACCAATGCCTCCTATTTATACCAGGTCTTCACCGACCAGGAACTATCTAGAATAGTTCTCTAGGAAACCAGTAGCTTAGCCTAGATAATTCTAGGTACTAACTTTATTTGTTTACATAATCTAGATTATTCTAGCTATCAATCAATCTACTGACCATTATACTCTAGATAATTCTAGAGAATTATCAACTGGACTTGGGCTTCCATGGGCTTTACAAATGAAGTCCGTGTTGATATCTCAACATGCTCTTTACTTACTTACAATTGCAGTTATCTTGTGATATCTGTATGCCTTGGAGACAATCGTTCCCTTCTGTGGGTAGAGGGTGATGCAGAAGCCTTGAAATTTGGAGATGGTACGATGGATGGTTATACAATTGCCTTTGGAATTAGAAATGTTACACACATATAGAAAGCCCTTTCGGAAGCTTACAGGTAGGCATGAGACCTAATTCATATGCAACCTGTTGTGAGTTATTGTAGTAAATAATCTGATTTCTTTCTTGTTGTGTTCTGTTACCTGTTTCGGGGGAAATTCGTAGTTCTTATGGCTGTCAGTGTTGCAGTTAGTCCTGCACTGTCACATGTTAAGGAGGGGACAAAAAACTCCCTCTTTGAGAAGAATACCAGGTTTCATCCATTAATCAGTAGCTTTGGTGGTTAAAACTAGGGCTGCACAAAGAACCGAGCCGAACCGAGAGACCTGGAGTTTTGAAACCGTGAGATTTTGAGCCGAACCGTGAGATTTGTGAAAACCCAATTTTTTTTTTAAGAAGACTTCTCATCTTCTTTATTAATTCTTTAGCGTTGTACTAATACTGGTGGATTTTGCTTTACTGCTTTTCAGGGTACTGAAACCAGGAGGTAGATTTCTATGTCTTGAGTTGAGTCGCGTGGACGTCCCCATCTTTAAAAACTTGTAAGTGTCCGACTTACCTGTAAATTAAACACACTATAAAATATGATAACTAATAACTAGATGTATTATACCTTTTTGACAGTGTACTCAAGTGAAGAGGAAGTGTTCTATGAATATGCTATGTAAAACCTCTGACAAAGCTATTCTTTAGCTAAAATATAGCAGAAAAGTCACTTACACTAGGCGTACTTAAAAATAGCATTAGTAAGTGTATATCTTAATAACTTTAGGGCATATTTCCGTTTTATGTTTCTTCAATTTTATACTGGATTAGTCTCCTTTTTTTTCACTTTTGGGAGGGGAAAGATCTGATTCTAGACTTCTAGTAAGCAAAATAAAACACAGGTAGAATATGCTTGAACGATATCCATATTTGGCAGCCAGTTCCTGATTGTGAAACAATTTAATTTGTGTTATTTGTCTTGTTTGAAAAGATCCTATCATTTCTGTCGGACCATATGCATCAACTAATGACGAAAAGAAAGCAGCTCCAAAATCAGATTTCTTTGTGATAACTTCTTCTTCTTTCCCTTTCCCGTATTGCTGTACCCTGAACCTTTGTTACTCAGCACCCAAAAGAGCTGCATACTTTTGATTAAGTAATCCCACCAGTCATAAGATGATTCACATATTCACGATCCTTGGTGCACAAGACGCACCTGTTAATAATAATTTGACCCCTCTCTGCTGAAGATTATCGGTCGTTGCTAAGCCATTAGTTTTTTATTTGTCATTACTTTTTTTTGCCAACGCAGGTACGACTATTACTCATTCTCAGTCATTCCGGCCGTAGGAGAGTTAGTTGCTAGTGACCGAGAATCTTACCAGTACTTAATTGAGAGCATCCACAACTTTCCTCGCCAGGTGAATACACAATTTCTATTTAATATAAGCAGTCATAACTCATAAACATCTACTTCAATTTCTTTCATGTGTTCCCCATGATATACATATATTAAGACACGGTGTTCGACATGTTAGTGGCACTACGAGTAAATGCACACCTGTTACACAAATTTTGGGTTAGTTAGTTATATAGAAATTGTTCAATGATAGCGGAAATTTGATTCTGAAACTTCAATTAGATTGCTTGCCTTTGATAATAATATATGGAAGTGGAAATGGACTGTTTACACTGAATTAAATTTAATGAATAAATAAAGAGGGAATGGCTTAGTCAAAGCCTCATCAGAGAGTGCAAATTAATAACACAATGAGCGGTGGATTCGTTTCTCTTGGATTGTAAATAATCTTCTTACGTATCCAACTGTGTCCATTTGAATTTTGTTGAGCGCAGGAAATGTTTGCAAGAATGATCCCAGATGCTGGCTTTCAAAAGGTTGAATACGAAAATCTTGTTGGGGAGTTGTTGCCATCCATTCCGGTTTTAAGTTTTAGGTAGGAACAGTGCTTGGAAATACAACCATTTATATCAAAGTGTATTGCAATTAAAAGGTGCAGGTAGGTTGTCTGGATGTTTTGATTTGTAGGAAAGAATCTAGGCTGTTAAGTTCTTTTGCTGCATTTTTTTGTTTTTCTGTGATTAAAATTTTTGTTTGAAGTTAAACTTGATTTGCTCGGTTGACTATCCTTCAATACTAGAGAGGAGAAGAACTCAATTAATGTCTCCTCTCAAAAATCAAAATGGCAGAAAATCGAATCATCTCCCCCTCTTGGATGCAAGCTAAATAAAAAATCCTTACCCATTTTTGGTTCACCCAATGAAATTTGGTTCAGCCAAACGGAATAAGGACCAAAATGCTTAATGGAATAGGGACCATTTGAGTAACAAATCTCAATATAGACTGAAATGCCTAACAATATAGGGACTTAAAAATAATAATATGTGAAATTATTTATTTATAGAAATGTCATTTTTATAAAGATGAAAATATTTTAAAATTTCACATCTTTCAAATAAGATTCGGATTTTATTGAATTTTATATATTTGGAAAGTGAATTTTAGTGAATTTTATATTTGGAAAGCTCTTTGAATCATTTAAATAGCGTATAAACAACTATATCAAATTTTTACTTTTTAATATATTTGTAGTTCTTAAGAAAAAAATAACCATAATTTAAAGGTAAATTGAAAGAGCTTATATCTTTTTACATATTGCCTATATAATGTTCAATACTTCATTTATATACTATAAAATTACTTATAGATTTTAGTTTTGGATACGAAAGATTTCCCCCATTTCATTAAAAGTGATATTTTTATTTCTTTCATTTTATCTAATAATAAACCATATTGAAAAATAAAATGAAAGTACTATTTTTTTTTTCAGAAATGGGAGGAAAAGTTAAGAAAAAGTAATGTTGCTGACGTGCATCGCACGTGCTCACTACTTGTAAAATATAAGGCAAAGTACAACATATGCGAGTGGATTTGCAGTTCCAAGATGTTTACAAGACATTAGTAGTGTGGAACTAGACCATTGAGGGTTGAAATAAGAGCAAAACCCAGGAAAGGTAAATAAATGCTGGATAGTGTAGAAGATGCCCCTGAAGACGCAATCATTTCTGAAAGAATTGCAGCCTACAAAAAGAATAAGAAAACACATAATCAGTAACTACAGCGCATATTACATGTTAAATTTTGTGTTACAAGAAATATTATTGAGTTCTAATAAAGAAAGGACATATAAGTTCAGCAGCATACCATGGCTGTAGTAGCACCGATACCGTAGATCAAGCAAGTCCTTTTTCACCCATGATTTACCTTTGAAGATTCCATAGAAATTGGCTATACAGAGAGCTCTGTCTAGGCAACGTCATTGGTCATTGGTCATTGGTCCATCAGATATAGAAATTGGTTGTGATGGTGCTGCAAGGGGAATTCAGGTTACTCTGTCTAGGCAACGTCATTGGTCCATCAGATATAGATTCTTAAGTGCTCAGGTTGGGTATTTGAATTTGTTACATGGCCGAGGTCTCCTTTTCATTGCAATGTATGTGGTGTCGGATTCTGCAAGTGCAATTTCCCAGGTGGTCCAAATTCGGATGGTAAAAGGTCTGCCATCTGTACGGCGATTTTAGGTTCCGTCTTACTTTCCGCGAAGCTAATTTTATTGCTGATGCCATGTCCAAACATTGTGTCTCTTCAACATGGTACGATGGATACTTTGGTAGGCCAGACCTCTTGAATGCTATAGAAGGCCAGGACTCGAGCTATTATTTTATTCTTTTGTGCCATGCGTGCCTTTTTTCTTTGAAATTAATCGTCTCTATTATTAAATTTTTTTCTCCGTATCAAAACAAAATAAATACTTAAGGGTATAACGTAACCACCGGATAAAACGGCCAGAATCCGAAGTATCAGTTCTCAATCGGTATATTTCATCTGTTACTCGGTGACACTGTTGTTAGTGTTGAATATTTTCAATATCTTAGAAACTAAAATGGTTTTGTTTTGGTTTGCGTATGGGAGAAGTATTTTGTGTTGGATAAACACAATGGATGTTAGTTGGAGATGAAGAGACACCTTTAATAGGTGTGATGGTTCGTAAAAGACAACCATTCCAGAATGACACCCTATGTGTCTTTTGGAAGTGAAGAGCATCTCCAATAGGCGTGAATATCCCTATAAATAGTGAAGGCATTCTCCCATTCTAAACAATTAAATTCAACTTGTTTTCTCTCTTTCTAAAGCATCATCGAAACTTTTCTAGTGTGTTCTTGATTAGGTCAAGGGTGCAAACCTTGAATCCAATTTCTCGTTGTAGGGCTTTCATTGTATCTGAAGGCATTATTTGCATTGTTGCAATCGCAATTGATATTGGGAGGTAGAAATAATCGTCTAAAAGAAATCTTATGAGCCTTGAAAGTTTTGGAGTACAACAATTTATTTTGTATTTATTTCATCCTCCGTTTTTACCCAAATTTTCCAACGGTTAGTTTGATGATGCTTTAGAAAGAGAGAAAACAAGATGAATTTAATTGTTTAGAATGGGAGAATGCCTTCACTATTTATAGGGATATTCATGCCTATTGAGATGCCTCTTCACTTCCAAAAGACACATAAGGTGTCTATTGGGAATGGTTGTCTTTTATGAACCATCACACCTATTAAAGGTGTCTCTTCATCTCCAACTAACATCCATTGTGTTTATCAACACGAAATCACTTCTCCGTCATAACGGCAAAACAAAACAGAAACCATTTTAGTTTCTAAGATATTGAAAATATCCAGCGATTAGTATGAGCGATATCCCGATATATGCAGCTGAGGCAGTATATGATATCTATAATGTACTTTAAATTGTGTCATGACCCTAGTTAGTAAGTTCCGCGAATGATTCACGGATCATTCCGCGAATTTTTCCGTATCATCAATTTTACCGTCTTATTAAGCGTCACGTTTGCAACTCGAACCCAAGACGCGTATTATATGACATTCCCGGATTATTCGCGAATCGTTCACGAACTTTACGTATCCCGAATAATACGTCCGCTTAATTCGCAAGAAATTCTTTAGTTTTTACGTTTTTAAAGGCCCACTTTTGGGATTTCTTCGCCTCCCGAGCTATGAAGCACGCGGATACGGATCCGGGAATACCGATACGAGGATTCGTCAATTTTAAAAAATGGGGATACGGGGTACAAGATACGTTGGGATGCTTGTATTAATTAAAAATATTTAATTTATTAATAGTGAAAAAAATTGCATAAAGTAAGAAAATTCTAAAATACTATCCGAATATCAAAAAAAAAAAAAAAAAAAGATAAAAAAAGATAACCCATCACTCATCAATATTGAATAAGAATGTTAGGTTAGACATTTATACTATTTCTACAAATAACTTTTTGATAAATAATGAATATATTACGATATCTAAAAATATTTAACATATTCTCGTATATAAATATTTGGCAATATATTATATATATATATATATCTTATACTATATAAAGTGTCCCCTCTAGAGTATCCGATAAGTATTCCAAAAGTATCCCCTACCCTTTTCGTAATTAATAAAAAGGGACACTTTAAATGGGGTGTCGATACGTATCCCCAAGTGTCCAACACGCTACGAGGCGTCCGAGCACGGATACGTCCAACGATTTTGAAGTGTCCGTGCTTCATAGCTCCCGAGCATACACGGTCAATATTAGACATTGTTGTAACTTTTATGAAACAAAAATGACTCAAGAGATTTGAAGGTGCATTTAAACCACTCTACCACGTCCTCTTGGATGACTAATATTGTATATATTATTAATATCATCATATTGTATGAAATTGTATTTCTTTGGAGAAATCTTCATACAACTCAACATTATAAGTATCGACTACGAGTCTGTTGAGATTAATTGTCCACGTGTTTGTAAGACCCGCTGAGGCTACACGTGAGGGCACCCGATTTAATTGTCCACGTGTTTGTAAGACCCGCTGAGGCTACACGTGAGGGGGCGTGTTGAGATTATTAGTCCACATGGTTGGGTTATTTAAGATCCTGCGGTTTATAATCTATTAGGCCTCCACTAATTCCCAATTGGTTTTGAGTTGGATGCCCGTATTCTAATATGGTATCAGAGCGGGCTATTTGTGTCGAGTCAGTTGGCCGCACATTTAACGTCACCCGATTTAATTGTACACGTGTTTGTAAGACCGCCGAGGCTACACGTGAGGGGCGTGTTGAGATTAATTGTCCACGTGTTTGTAAGACCCGAGGCTACACGTGAGGGAGCGTGTTGAGATTATTAGTCCCACATGGTTGGGTTATTTAAGATCCTGCGGTTTTATAATCTATTAGGGCCTCTCCACTCATTGCCAATTGGTTTGAGTTAGATGCACATATTCTAATACAGTCTATTCTTCGGAAACAGGTTCATGGAGACTACGTGGAGATGTTGAGCTTGATCTTATACCCTTCAGCTGTCGTGATGTTTTCTGGAATGGCTGTTTGAATTGGATTGACAATACAACGGAAGCCCCTACTTTATTTTACTTCAATATTGCTCAACAAGTACTACAACAAACGCCATGGCTTAGAGATGAAATGCATAATTATAAATCTGAGCTAAAGTATTTTGGACAGTGCATGGGTCATATGTATATCATTTTACGTGACAAGGCGTTAATGTCCAATTTATTCGGTGTCTTTGAGATGGAGATTGATTATAGCGGGTGGAAACCAGTATGTCGAGTGGACCTAGGCGGATTGGCAAATCAGTATGGAGAAGCTGGTGTTTTGGTTAGTTACCATATATTAATGAATTATGTTTTCAAAAATACCAACACCAATTAAGAAAACAAATTTTCTCTCCAAAATTACACTTCTTTTATATTTTTGGAAACATAATTCATTAATATTGTAGGATCCAAATATCGCAACAACTACACACTTGCGGAATCTTCATTAACAACGACGCGAAACCGTCGCAAAGTGATTTTAAATGACATAACAAATGACGATAGCGTAAAACATGAAGAAAGTGCGAAGATCTGCGAAAACTAGAGCGTCTGCAAGATTTAACATTTATCTCTTGCGAGGATGTCGTAATGTAAATCCGAAATTAAGGGAAATATTAGTTGTACATGAGTATCATCCACTATGCAATATCCTATATAAATAGGAGAGCGAGGGAGAGAAAGGGAGAGACACTTTTTGGAGAGGATACATTTTAGTTGGAGAGAGAAATTATTTTAGGGAGAGATATTTTTAGAGAGAGAAATTATTTTCTTTATCATCTTCTTCCCCAAATAATTAGATCAGAAGCTCTATCAAATATCCATTAATGGAGATTGTAAATGAAAAATACTAATGTAATCTCAATAATCATAGTGAAGAACTATGGATGTAGATCACATTGATCGTACCCATGTAAAAATCCTGTGTCAATTTATATTTCTAGTACTTACATTTGAAATTTAGATGATTAATAAGATTTAGATCTACAAAATATTATGAGGGGTGTAGTGTAAGATTTCCTGCACTACATATGCGCTAGAACTTGAGGATGATTAAAGGATTTATCAAGAATTTGTTTGTTCAGAAGTTTCTATGAAGATTAACTATTTTTTTCTAGATCTACAAAATTTATGTTCAAAATGGAAATTTCATGGAAAAAATCACACTTTCGGGGAGTAAACATCATCAAAAATTCAAAGACATGAAAAAGAAGAAAAAAAAAAAAAAAATGTGGTGAAATTCACGGAAGGAAACCAAGGTTTCAATTGAAGATTTCCATGTTCAAGAGAAAAAGCAAGAGGCAAATTGTCGAAGGAAATAAAGGAAAAACGAAGAAAAGGATAAGAACAAAACGCTGTGATTTTTATCACGAACAGAAACCTGCACAGATGGTTTGAGTTGGAGCGAAGAAGCTTGATGTCGCAAGATCAAATCTCGCCAGCGTCATATTTTTTCACATTTTTTCTATGACTGAGAGGAGAAAAGAATAAGAGGTGGTTACATGCATATCTTCGCAAACAAAAGCTAGCGAGAGATGGTCGAGTGGGGAACAAACAAACCTGTGGTCATGTGTTGAATTCGCAGCCACACAAAATTTTTCAAATATTTTTGAACTTTCAAATGCGAAGAAATGGAATAATATTGCGGCATTGTGTGTTTCCTTCGCAAGCAAAGTAAGTAGCCTAGATGGTCAGAGATTAGGAGTATGGAGTTAGAGTTCGCGTGATCAATTCTCGCAAAGCTCAATATTTTTCACACTTTTGGAACCGCTACTAAAAGAAAGAAAGAATAGTAGAGTAGCAATATGCGTTTATTTAGCAAAAGAGAACTAGCACAGTTGGTATGGGCAATAAACCCCAACCATAAGGTCGCGGAGTTCCGAACCTCCCTCCTCGTAAAGAATTTTTGCTTCGCAAAGAGGGGAAAAATGGATAATTTCGCAAGGTTGTTTCATTCTTTCGCAAACAAGAGGCAGCATAGGTGGTTAGTTGCGAAGTTAATGAGTTCATGGTTGCGAGTTCGATTCTTGTCATATTCATGTTTTTATTATCTTTTTTCCTTGAGTATCGAACGGTGAATATAAGTCATGTATTAATTCTGCGTCACGAGAGAATATGAGGGCTTAAGGTCGCGGGTTCAAATCCCTAATCAAGTTTAGTTTTTTCGCAAATTTTTGAAATCCTTAAGGTGAAAAAATGAATAAAGTTATAGCATTGCGTGTTTGTTTCACAAACAACAAACAGCCAGATGGTTGCAGAAGAAGTATGCAAACCAGAGGACTTGGGTTCGAATCTCCCTCCTCGCAGAGAATTTTTGCTTCGCAAAGGTTTATAAGCGTTTCTTCCAAAAACGACTACCTTGCGAATGTTCGCAGCGCAAATACTACATACGAGATGTTTACTTCGCAAAGATATATTTCTTTAGTTATTTTGCAAAAAGAAAGTAGGTGATTATTTCGCAGAAACACTTCGCAGAGGCAGGGCTAGCACAGTTGCTCAGAAGGCATAAATGCAAGCAGAAGGTCGCAGGATCAATTCTTGCTTCTCGCATATTTATTTTGTAATGTCGAAATTTCCATTTGCAGGACTTTGCCTATTTCGCAAAGAAGAAAGTTGATAACTATCTCGCAAATTAATTTTGCAAGAGAGTTAAACAGTTAATTATGGTGCGAGAATATGCAAGAGGAAAGAGTCAAGGGTTCAAATCTCATTTCTCACTTCTTTTGCTGCGAGATAATTATATTTTGTGCGATGTTTATACATTTCAAGGATGCTAGCTTCGCAAGCAAATCATATACTTCGCAAGAGACAACAACAAAGAAAACCACAAAAGCTAAGTACCACTTTCCTTGAACATTTTACTTCTATAGAAAATAAAAGATTTTTGATTTGATTACAAAAAAGCGATTCAATCGCAAGATTACAAATATTACTAAGATTTCAAGATTATAAAAGACTTCAAAATTACAAAGATTTCTAGATTTCAAAATTACAAAAAACCCATAAAATTCAATTATATATTTCTCTAGAGTATTTCTTTTATAGACAATAAAAGATTTTGATTTGAATCACAAAAACGCGATACGATCGCAGAGTATAAAGATTTCACAACTACAAAGATTTCAGGACTATAATGTGTTAGAATTTCTCTTGAATATTTACTTTGCTTCAAATAATATGATATTATGAGAATGAATGAAAGAAATGACAGAAATGAAAGAATGAGTGAAGGAAGTGACATAAATGAAGGAATGAATGAAAGGATGAATGAAAGAATGAAGACATGCGATAATTTCGCAAAGATAATGGAAATGCGATAACTTCGCAAAGATAATGAGAAGAAAAAAATCAAAAATGAATGATTGAATGAATTGACAAAAATGATTGAGTGAGTGAATGGGGACGAACCTTTATGGCGTACACCCTAGTTCGCGAATGATATTTAAATAAGAGGCAAATGTAAGGCCTAAAGTCGTCATATAAGGGGGTATCTCTTGACATGGCTCAGGGGAAAGGTTACACCGCTCCTGGAACCTGGGTCATGGAGATTTGGGGCCCATGAAAGCCTATCAGGAGAGATACCTTGGATTTCCAACTATATATAAGGTTATACCCTGGTTGGACGCCCGAGGGTCTCTTCCAAGAAGTCGAGTGTATGCTCAAGGCGCCGAGGTACACGGTTGAGCCAAGAGTGCCTGGGGCATTTGAAGTGTCTCGGCCATTCTTGGCAAGTCTTGGTATATCTTGCACTCGGCGAAGAAAACTCCACTTAGGGTGCGATCTCGTAACCATAAGCCCTATAGGTATAAGGGATAAGAGGCTCACGAAAACAACTGGTTGTTGTTAAGACCAGGATGGGAGGAGCTAGTCTTGTATGGCCGATGTACGCCTCCTTGAAGGGGCAACCAGGAGAAGATAAGGGCGGCACCCTCCATTAGGGAGCTGATAAGTGTCTTAAGACGCAAATGTCATGAGGGCTCTATTTTCGCAAGAAAATTTAGGCATCATATTTGTGCGTGATCCTGAAGAGGCAATAATAAAAAAAAGACAAAGATAAGACGAGATCAATGGGTCTTGATGCGTGTCGTAGGTGCAATCAAATTAATTAATACTTTACTACCTAATTAACAAGTAATATAGGGCAGTCAAGGTCGATCCCACGAGGAGCAAGAGATTCTAGTTGTAAAAATTGTCACGAAAGGGGGTGTAGCAAAAGCAAAAGAAAATAAACAAAACAATTAAAAGATAAAGTTGAAAGCAATAAGAGAGACAAGATCAAGGAATCCTTCTTCGTTACGAAACAATGAATCAAGTTATGTTCTTTTCTACTTGTTATTAGTCACAAATTATCACCAACCGTAGGTAAACAGCTAGCTCGGTGCTAAACCTAAATCCCTTGTATCTTAGGACACGGAAGTTCCGCCACCGGATTCTAATCACCAAGCCACCTAGAATTAGCTCAACCTAGATGTAACTTAGCTCATGCATTAGGTTTGTGAATTTCTTAGGTTGATATTAGTAGTTAGACTCTTAGCTCAAGGTCTACTTGCTAACGTTGTTTCTACACACAATTGCTCACGGAATCCCTCCGCAAGGTCTCGTTTGCTACTTATGTAAAGAGTCAAAAGAACGATTACTTATCCCCTAACTTTCACTAGCTTTAGATTGAATTAACAAATCAATTTAGTTGGCCACCCCAAACAATCTATCAATCAATCATGAATGTCTTTAAGATCACTCCTATTAGTAAAAACAATCGATAATTATGTAAAAAAACTTCAAGATAGAATTTGAAAACAAAACTCAAATCATGTTAAGAACTAGGAATTCATCCTCAATCAATAAAATTAGCTATTCATGTTAAAGAGTTCACACAAAGAATAAGAAAAGAAAAGTGTTGTGTGTAGAGAGGTGTAAAAGATGTGTAGAGAGGTAAAAAAAGATGTGTAGAGAGGTGTAAAAAGATGTGTAGAGAGGTGTATAGAAGTTAGAAAACTTCTCTATTTATAGGCTTCAAAATTCTCCAATTCTTCCAAGATGTAGAATCCTTTTCCTTTTGCAATTCAATTTCCTAATTCCAAGCTTTTCTCAACTCTTCCACCTTCTCTTTCCAAATTTGAGTCCAATTCTCCATCCAATTCCAAGCCCAAGTCTTCACCCATGAGAGAAGTCCATAGAAAATTCTCGAAATTTTGGCTCATGGAAAAACGGGATTGTGGCGGAATTTGGCCGGAAAACGTCGCCGCCGACCACCTGGAAATTTCTGTCGTCGGGAGAATATTCGACGGAATATTCCGTCGTCTGGTTAGGACTAACAATCAAACCGGTCAACCGTCAGTCAACGTTAGTCAGCGGGTCAACGATCCAATTCGGCTGAGTCAACTCAGAGTCAGAACCGAGTCAGTGATCCAGCTCAGTGCAGACCAGGCCACTTGCCAGGCCATCTTGTGTTGCACCAAGATGGTGCATCAGTGCTTGCTCCCAGCCATAATGGCTCTCTACCATTTCAGTTCAGCTTTCTCTCCAGCTGCAACATAGTATCCATTCTACCACCTGAGCACAAACACCACAGGCCATACAAGACAGTGTTGCACTTCCAGCCACCTCCATCAGTTCATGCCTATTTGTAACTCCACCACACTCTGCAAACACTCCTGCAACTCCCATTTGCATAACCTGTAATGTCTCACATCCATCACCTGCAATTGCAACCTACACCACATTCTCTTCCATTAGCTCACCATCAATTCCCCTCAACTGCAGCTCAACTCAATACCATTTTGCCTGCATTCCACCAAATCATCAATCACCAGCTGCACATCTCTGTCTCTCTGTAGCTTCAGCTCGAGACTGATCTCACTCATCACATCTGTCACGCCACTCTTGGTTCCATTGCAAGCCCGGGAGTTTGCTTCCGAGGCCATATTCAAATTCTCTCATGAGTCCTTCTCTGCACATTCCTACACATTCATCTATGGTTTCATTCATTCTCTTAAGTTCTCGTTTCATACTCTCTCTCCAGCTCAAACACCTTCCATCGATCCCTGTACAGAAGCATCATCTTGACAAACCACTCTGACATTGAATCCTGTAATCTCACTAGCTGCTCAACAGCTTCACTTCATATATTTGTTCATCATCAGCCTCCGTTAAGAATCAGTAGCACAACTCAGCTCAATAACAGCAATTCCCAAAGAGCATCAGCACCTCAGACCACCATTAGCATCTGCAGCTGGTTAACAGCGCCACTATCTTCACAGATTCAACAATTTCACAAATCGTCAACAGCAGCACCCATTTGCGAATCTCAGGCCACAGAACTAGACCCATCTCTAATTCAGATGATCTTCTAAGACAAAACCCATTCATTATACTCATCGATAGAATTGAAAACCACTTTCAATCTTCACTAATTTGAGTCCATCATACAAACCCTAAATTCAACTTCAACAATCCACCAAATCTCGAGTACCCATCATTCCTATACAACCACGAATCCTCCATCAATTTCTCTGACCAACCGCAGCATCATACCCATCATCTGAGCTTCTCTGAATCAATTGCAGCATCGATTCTCAGCTCGACCACAGACCCAATCTTTTGAACTCTAATCGATTCCACCAGCGTCATCGTTCTCGGCTTTTCTTCTCTCGGTTCTCAACAGTAGCAGCTATCAATTCCCATGAATTTCTCTCGATTTAGTTCTTGATTTAATCTCTCCTTCAATCACTCAGACTCAACAGCAGCTATGACTGCTCGATTAACTTCTCAATTCTCTGGACCATCGATAGCAACACCATCCTCTTTTTTGTATTTCTCATCAACATTTCCTCTCGATCCCATAGCAAGCCATGGTCATTTTCTTTCTCACTTTCAGGTGAAGCAAAAATAAACGAATGATTGAGAAAGAGAATCCTCTTCTCGTTATAGGGTTGTGTAATGAATGGGTGAAGTGGGTTTGGATTCGGGTTTCGGGTTTGGGTCAATGGGTTTGGGTTTCAACATCCATGAACATAACCCAACCCTTTTTACCAACTGATAACAGCACTATGTTTCTGGATAAGGGCTACCCAGTTTGGCAGCCCCCTTATCTTCAACTGTCCTTTCTCTAGTGCTCCTCCAAGAGAGTAGCCCTTAACCTTGGCTGGTCTGTGTTTAACACTCCTCAAATTGGGTTGCCCCTTAACCTTAACTGGGCTCCATATATCAATCGCCCGTAAAATGACCTTTCTGCCCTTTTGGCTCAAATTGGGTGCTTTCTTCTTCTTTTCCTCCGTGCGACTCCAAAGTAGCTATAAAACTCAAAACAAGCGTAAAATACATAATTTACAAGAAAAATAGCAAAGAAAGCATAAACTACTAGATAGTAAATTAGGTGTATTCTACACCTATCAGGTCTTTACATGAAAGTGTAAAGACGTCCTGCCGATTCGTCGCAAGACGGCAATGTATGGGGCTTTATGTTTGCAAGAATATTTAGGCTTTTGTCATATTGTCGCAATAATGAGGGGTGGCAAAATAAGACCTTTAACTAGGAAGGAGAAATAAGACCGGACAAGAAAATGATAAGGCAAGACCAATGGGTCATTACATGAAAATGTAAAGACGTCCTATGATCTTGTCGCAATGACAAAATTCAACATAAACATTTTGAATGTAGGTAACCGAGATCTTTCATCGCAAGAAAGATTACATGATAAGCTTGCGAGCTTGAGAAAATGATTAAATGATAAGCTTGCGAACATATACATGATAAATGAGATCGAGGCAATGCAAATGCCGCACACTTGATATTATGATCATATTATTATGTGATACTAATAGTGCGGGAATAAGAAAAGATGAAGCACAAGTAAGAACTTGTGAGAAACAATAAATACACAAAAGGAATGCATATACTAGAGACAAAATCGAGAAATGAAGAATGGAAGCGATTTAAAGCTACATCAATTTTAGAGCGGCAAAATGAGCTAAGTAACACAAACATTAGCTATACATTGCAGTAGATAAACATTCTCATTATACAAGCATCATACTCGCATCATGAAAGCATCGCATAAGCATTTCATGGCATAAACATCGCATACACATTTCATAACATAATCATTACATAAGTATTATATTCGCACAAGTAATTTACAAAATTTCGCAGAATTATTAAGAATCTCGCAGAATGTGATTATTTTACAAGATAAGATAATCAATTTGAAGAGATTATACTATCGCATGAGCACAAAGCATGAGACAGAGGCAACATGAGAATGAAGACACAACTCGCTCATTCAACATTTTCTCAAGGATTCTACCCTCATAGATAAAGAACAGAGGCAACTATGGATTACCGAGAAAACATTTTATGTTCTTTATCTTCTCGGCAAGAATCATTTCCAAAATGGACGTTCGCTAATGAACAACAAGAATCCTCATCAAAAATGGAGTAATAATTTCGCATGAATAGAGGCAATACTTACTACTCTCATTTAAGGATAAATACTTCTTATATTTCGAGGATTAATACTTCTTATACTTCATACTTCTAATTTCGCATGATTAGTTAATTCGCAATACTTCTTATTCGCAGTCAAGGACGGATACTTCTTATACTTCTCAAAAGATACTTCATACTTCTTATATACTTCGAGGATTAAGTATTTCCTATACTTCTTCAAGGATATTTTATACTTCGCATACTTCAGGAAACGATACTTCATATATACTTCTCAAAGCTTCGGAACTTCGCAAAAGAATAGAGGCAAGTACGTACTTTTCAAGTCCAATATTCTTTCGCTCGTTCCTTCATCAACAAAGATCAAAGACTACTACAACAACGGATTTTTCTAAAGATTGCTCTTCAAGCAATATTCAAAAAAAAGAGGCAAGATGTGGGATCCAAATATCGCAACAACTACACATTTGCGGAATCTTCATTAACACTTGTCCGAAACCGTCGCAAAGTGATTTCAGAAATGACATAACAAATGACGATAGCGTAAACATGAAGAAAGTCACGAAGATCTCGCGAAAACTAGAGTGTCTGCAAGATTTAACATTTATACTCTTGCGAGGATGTCGTAATGTAAATCCGAAATTAAGGGAAATATTAGTTGTACATGAGCTGTGTCATCCACTATGCAATATCCTATATAAAAAGAGCGGGGAGAGAGAAAAGAGAGAGACACTTTAAGGGGAGACACATTGTTGGAGAGGATACATTTTAGTTGGAGAGAGAAATTATTTTAGGGAGAGATATTTTTTAGAGAGAGAATTTATTTTCTTTATCATCTTCTTCCCCAAATAATTAGATCTAGAGCTCTATCAAATATCCATTAATGGAGATTGTAAATGAAATACTAATGTAATCTCAATAATCATAGTGAAGAACCATGGATGTAGATCACATTGATCGAAACCATGTAAAAATCCTTGTGTCAATTTATATTTCTAGTACTTACATTTGAAATTTAGATGATTAATAAGATTTAGATCTACAAAATATTATGAGGGGTGTAGTGGATTTCCTGCAACTACAAATATCGATGCACGTGTCAACATATCATTTGTCCCCATGCCCCCTTCAAAATGCCCCCATCAAAAATTTTCTCGTCGGGGAAGGAGACGGCGATCGAGATGAGTTGAAGGTGTTTATACTTGTACCTTATAATCTATATAGGCAATTAATTGTATCCAGCAAATGAGTCGGTATTTCGTACCAACCTTCCGGATGCCTTGTCTGTGACTCGGGCTGACCAAGTTAAATACCGATGATCGATTAAATTGATATTAAACCTGCCAACATATTGATAAATTCAATAATCAACCAAGTAACTGAAACACTCGACAATATGTCCTTCAAAAGATTACAATAGCTTCCTCTGGACCAGCTTTCAAAGGCTTTTGAAGATTCGGACAATCAGCTTTCTTCGTAAAAATACTCATACCATGCCAACAAAATACTCTCTCACGATCTTTTGGCTTAAGTTCTAATATTCTCTCTCAATATTTTCTTCCACCACTTTTGGGTCAAATGATTCAAGTTTTCGCAAGTAAGGGTAGTCATCCACCGGTGACTAAACCATGTCGATAATGTCGGCCGCGAGTGTCCTTTGACGAAAGATTTTCCCGTTCCCTATACAAACAAGCAATCGTGTTGTTATGCATATGGCTAACAAGATGACGAAGAATTCCATCTATCATATTTCATGCGCAGTTTTGCCAGCTCTTGTTGGTTAGCCCACATCGGTGCAAACTCCTCGGCCACTTTCCTATCTGCCCAAGAATGTCAAGCAACCATAGAAAGGTTGTCCCCTCTTTCACTATTTACGTATCCACATTCTTGTATGCCACACCTTCCTGGAATAGTTTCAGCAAAGAATTTAAACATCTTTGACAACAGGATCATATATATTTGTCGCATGTTTGACAACGGGATAATATATACGTATAACTTCTTTAAAGTAATACTCGATAATATAATATTTTTTTTAAAATAATAAAATTTTCTGGTCCCGACCCGGGCCTTTAGTGCTAAAATAATAAATTAGGTAAAATCATAAAATAATACATTTCAAAAGTTTTCCTTAAGCATTAATAGGTCTCAAATAATATATAAAATAATAATGCTACACGTAAAAAAATAAAAAAATATCATACATGTAAAATTTTCTCCAAATATGATTCAATATTGGTTTGATTTTCTTAAAAATTCAAATCAAGTTGTATTATCCCTAATAGTTCGTGGTGCACTCACAAGATCCGGGCCACGTTGTTTGTGTTACAAGAAGAAGTGTTGAAGCTAGTGTGATTGATACTTGGAGTGGTTGTATTCTTATTGCAATTAGTCGAGTAGTATAATATCTCTAAAAATTAGTCCATATTATATATACAAACTACAATTATTATTCAACCTCAAGCTAGTAATTATCATATATAATAATAATATATTATTTAACTATAAAATAATAATTTATTATGTGCTCGATAATATAATATCTCTTTAAAATAATAAATTTTCTTGGTCCCAATTTTATTATTTTATAGAAGTTTCTTGTATTTGTCTCATCTTTGACAACAGGATAATATATATTTATTAGCATGTTTTAGCAAAATTCACATCCTAGGAAGCCTGTCGTATGCTCTTAGAAGGTTTAATACTGAGGATTTTCCCTCACCTCGACCTTCATTTCCGGTCTTAAGAACAACTTCCATGATGTGGGCAATTTTATCAATGGAGGGGCGACCCGATACATCTGAATAGCTTCATTAACCCTTTTTCCCCTTCGTCTTCCTTGACCTTTTGTTTTTCATTTTGCTCAGTCCATTGATCTTTTCCTCTTTCTCTTCTCAACCCACTGGCCCAAGTATTCTAAACATGAGTGTACGCATGTCTGGAAACCGAGTAACTCAAGAACCTGCAAATCAAAATGTAAGAAGAAGCAGAATTTGCATTCGCTTTGCTTAATAAATTAAGAGGATGCTGAGATAGTCCGTAAACCTTGCACTTCCATCTATCAAAGTCCAGACAAACATTTTTTTTTTTTTTGAAGCATTTTTTTTATTAATTATTTATTTATTTATTTATTTTGATGTACATGTTATGCTGGATGGAACACATAGTCAATAAATAATATTAAAAAAAAAGAAAAGAAAAAAGACACATAGTCGATAAGCCTTGCACGGTTATTGTCAGTATACATGCAGTACATATTTTCAATCATTAGCACGAACAGAATAACAAAACGCATAAAGAAAACCAAGTAGTATATAAGGACAATAAACATGCATGTTGCATAACAATATAGCATCATATCTGTACTGGAATATTTGGAGTATTTTCTGAATTACTAGTATTCTCACATGATGATGTTGCCATACAGATTGTACTATTCTTTGATGTAGTTGTTGCTGAAGATGTGAAAGGGCCGTCCGTATAGGGTTTTAGGTGAAAGAAATTGGAGTTTATATTTCTGGCCTGAGAGGTGACGTGAGATTGACATGGACGTACGTTGCTGGTGATGACAATATATATGTTTGGGTTTTCTAAAGGTGGTTTGCTGTTGATGGATTGCAGCAAGCTGAACGCAAGAAGCAGAAGCCATAACGCTTGCTTTTCTGCTCATTTTCTTATGTACCCGGAAGGAAACTTCGATCATCAGAAAATAAAAACCAGTACTTCTGCAGTACTAGGAAAGATGACATTCTTGGAAGATATAATAGCGACAAACTTCATAGAGGGGCCAAGAAGATTTGTATTTATCTGATCAAAAAAAAAAAAAAAAAAAAGACTTATATTTATGTGGTGTTAATTTGGATACCAGTAGTTTTTTGATCGACATAAAAGAAAAAAAAAGTTAGTATGACTCCATGTAAACAAAATCCATCATTTGGACCAACAAACATTATCAACTTGCTTTTCTAAAATATCTTTGTTTTGATGGACTCACTAAAACAGTCATTAAAAAATCTCTAGGTAAAAACAAGCATTCTTCTCCACTAGAGAAACAGCAACCCATATACTTGAGAAAGATAACAGGGAATTGGTACTGCAATGGAGAGAAAAGAACAGCAACAATACTCAGAGAGATTGAGAGATGATCCACCATCAAAACTGATTGATCAGTTCTTAAATCTACAGAGAGCTTCTGTGGCGTTTCATTAGATATGGATTTAGAGATGGATGAACTTGTTAATGAGCATAAAAACAACTCAGGTTTTACCACCACTACCACCAAAAAGTACTCAACAAATTCTCTATTCCTCAGCAGCCTGTTAGAAGAAAGAAGTAGTAAAGGAATGTCTATTGATCATGAAAGTACCAAGAGCAATCAATAAATTTACAGCCACCACAGCAAATTAGAAATCAGAATAGTATGTTTCCTCAATTTGGAGGAGGAGGAGGTACTGATGAATTTGTAAGACGTGCTTCAAATGATTCTTTTAAGAGGAACTCAAATTATTCACCTAAGAAAGAACTCAGGTACTTTTTTGAGGACTAAGACAATGATGAAATCAAGATTAATGGATCCACCATCAGATATAATGAGATCAGGGAGAGTACCATCAAAATCAGTGCAACTAAGATCTGGGTTTTATAGCAGGAGGCCGTAAATCATCAGCAAAAATGAAGATAGTAGTGATGAAGATTCATTTTGCTGAAAAATATGGTGATAAGTACAAGAAATCCTCAAAGTTTTTACTCTTCAGTTATTTTCAGTGGGTTGTTCTAATATAATACTGAGTGCATTTGTCTGTTCACTTACTATTCGTCCCACTTAGGAAGATGACACCATGGGCACTTTATTTATGGAAATGGGAGTTAATACTACTTGTTTTGATTTGTGGGAGATTACTTTCTGGTTGGGGAATTAGAATCGTTGTTTTCTTTGTTGAGAGAAATTTCATTTTGAGGAAAAGGGTTTTGTATTTTGTCTACGGGTTAAGAAAAGCAGTTCAGAACTGTCTATGGTTAGGCATGGTTTAATAACTTGGAGTTACTTGTTAGATAAAAAAGTTGCCAAGGATGTGATTAAGGATAGAACCCGAATACCGTTTTTAGCAACCAAGTGTTTGATCCCTTTTGTTAGTGGGTACATTGTTATGGTTAGTGAAGACACTTATCGTTAAGGTTTTGGCTTCATCTTTTCATGTAACCACTTACTTTGATCGAATTCAAGATTCGTTGTTTACTCAGTATGTGATTGAGACATTATCCGGTCCGCCGGTGATTGAGATTCAGCGGAACATGGAAGAAGATGAACAAGTCAAAGGTTGAAGTTGAGAATCTTCAGAAAGCAGGGTGTACTATGCCAGCTGATCTTAGGGCAACAGCTTTGCCGCCGACACCAATTATGAAGAAGACTGGGAGCCGCAGGGTAATTGGTAGTCCTAAAGTTAAAAGTGGTTGCACAAATAAGAAATTAGAGGAGGGTATTACCATTGATGAATTGCACAAACTGAATCAGAAAAATATATCAGCTTGGAAAATGAAGAGGTTGATGAATATAATTCGTCATGGTGTAATAACTACAATAGATGAGCACATAGATGGGGACTCGTGTGATGAAGACGAGTCAGCAACGACAATCAGAAGCGAATCGGAAGCCAAGTCTGCAGCAACTAAGATATTCAACAATGTGGCTAAGCCCTATTCCAAGTGAGTGATCTTTTACGAGTTCATTCTTTGGCTAAGCATAGTGGATCACTACACTTTAAAAAATAAAGATAAAGATGGTGTAGAACATGAGGCTAGTATATATGCACGAGTCACATATTAAATGTCATGCTTTCATATACTGTACGTTTTGGCTAATGGTTCGATTAGTGTGCAAAAGAGCATTTTATTGGTAAAGGATTCGGCGTTTTTTTTTTTTTTTTAATTTCTTTGTGATCGGTAAAGATGCCAACGCAGATGAGTTTTGAATTCAAGTCATTGATATTATTACCTAACGATTTTGTCTTTATGACATGTGAAATTAGTTTTTGTTCTTATAACGAGTTTTCTCACGTGTAGGACTTTATAAATTAAGCCTTGATTTTTATTCACTTATTTTTGTTTTATTTTTTTATTAACTTATTTTTTTCTTTATAATAGGTTTGTCACCTTGAGGATATAATCACGTTTCATGAGGACGAGGAAGCTGAAAAAGACTATGAGCCAATTTGAAGGAGCAATTGAAACAGATAAAATCAACAAGAAATCGATGAAAAAAAACTGGGTGGTAGCGTTCCTTCTCTCTTTGCTTCTCATTTACTATTACTTG